>VDFB02207748.1:0-21644 GCA_007258455.2 Sequoia sempervirens | reverse complement strand
TTTACATGATGAAGTTCATAATTTCGATACAAATACAATAAAAAGGAGTTTTTCAAACATATTTTAGATGAAAACTTAGCAACTATAAACATTATAGTATCAAAAAAAATTAACACCCATAATCTTGAATTAGCAAAAAACCCAAAAAAGAACTGTAGCAGATTTTATTCCTCCATTTGTTCACCACCCTACATAGAGTTTTCATCCTATGCCTCCTGAGCTTTGTGAAGACTCAGATCATTTGCAAAGAAATTGAAACCCAAGAATAATTCCTCTTCAATCGCTTCCCTAAAACTATGTATCAGGAATTCGGAGCTCTCGCAAAAATAGGGATAGATGGATTTTGAACTGGCATGACCTCCTCCTTAATGGCAACTGGCTCAGGTTGAACTTCCTTTTTCTTCAAATTAACTAGGGGCACAATATGCATATTTGGCTTGTCCTCTTGTAGAAGGGAAATTGCATATTATTTCTCTTTGAAATCAAAAGAAATCGCAGGACACATGTGCTTACAATGTTTCCTTAGGGATTTCAATAACACACTATCATTTCTAAGTTGCAGTGCTAACCTAACCACCTCAAAGATTTCATCAAAGCCCTATTTAGATTTGAGATATTCCCTTGGAAATACACCACCCACATACCCATCACCAGTGAAGAAATTGTATTCTTTGTGGGACTTCTTTGTGAGGTGGCATCCTACATGGCAGGTGATGAGATGGCATAATCCCTATTTTTAGGAAGTTGGAACTCAAAAGTGAAAGATACTATATTTTGGGGAGATGTTGTCATATATTTCCATTTTGGAATGGAAATTGATTTGGAAATTTCCTTTGTTGACTAAAGAGTCTTGGTTTGCAAAATCTATTATGGATTGGAGTTGTATTTTAGCAGCTAGCATTTATGGTGGAGCTCACGTTTGTTAAGTGGTGTGAGGTAAAGAAAGCACCTATTCTTGGTTATTGCAGTTTTTATCTTAAAATTACATTGTATTTGGCACGATGATAGTTATAGATGAGATAGGTGTTGTTGCTTTTGGAAGTTGCTATGTGCAATGTTTCATGGATTAGCAATTTTTTTTTTTGACACAACTTACCTCTTGGGCTTTGAAGTTCATTTTGGAAACCATGGGAGCCTACCTTTTCATGTTGAGATACGTTTATATGTTTGTGCCTTAGCACATTTTATGAGATAGGTTGAAAAATTTTCAGAGATGTCGTTATGCTGATGGAATTATTCCAGAATCTTGTCATAGTGTGAAAACTCCTAAAGAGCATAGCTCTAAGATTGTATTTTAACTATTCTTGTTACTGATTAATACAACTGAGTTGAGTGTTTGGAGTGTGGGTTTTTTCCCAAAAGGGTTTTCCCATGCATATGTTGTGTTGTGAGTTTATTTTGTTTTGAATATTTGTTTATGTGTTTCTAGATGTGCATTTGAATCTGTAAATGTTAATTGGTTTAGAATTTTTTTGCAACTCTCTCTTGATGGATTCAGTGTAGGAAATTGTTTCTTCCACTCATGTTTCCTTTTAGTTGGTATTAGAGCCTGATCACCTTTGCTCTCAGTTGTGGGGTTTTTGTACCAATCTAAGTTCTTAGTGGGAGTTTTGTAGAAGGATTTTCGATATCCCATTGCATAAAGATGGAAAGCACATTTGGAAGGATTGAAATGGAGAATGATTATTTGTTGAATCATTGGTTTCAACTTTGGGAATGCGTGCATTGAAAGATGTGTGGTTAATTGATTCTTGTGGGCATCTTTCCACATGACATCAAATAGAGATTGGTTCTCAAGATAAGGGAAGAATAAGGATGGTGAAAGGTATCTTGATGATGATTATCATCTGAAGATAGTTGGTCGTGGAAGAGAGGATACAATTCCTAGATGGTAGAGTGAAGGGAATTGATGGTGTGTTGCATATCTTGGTTTGGCACGAAACCTACTTTCAATGAGTAAATTGAATGATGCAGGCGTGCAAGTTGTCTTCTCGAGTGGAGGATGCAAGATGACTAGAGAAGCATGGTTTTTACTAGAGGAGTTTGGATAGGAACCATGTACAACCTATATGCATGCGCGATACAATGCAATAGTTCTTCAGACAAGTCGAAGAAAAAAATTTTAGATTCTTCATCCTCACCGTCGAATAAAGTAGTGAGTAAATCTGTTGCATATACTTTTGATGGTCGTGCTTTTTAGGTAAGTAGGGTGCTAACTCTGTGGAGATGAAGTTACCAATGGAGAAAATGATGTTATAGCACCAGAGACTTGGCCATATTGGTGAGAAACATCTTAGAACCTTGAAATCTAAGAGCCTTGTAGAAGGCCTTTAAGATTGCAATCTCGAGTTTGACTTCTGTGAACATTGTATCTTTGGTAAACAAAATTGTGTGCAATTTTATAAAAGTTCTCATAAATCTTATGGGGTTTTGGACTATGTGCATTCTGATGTTTTTGGTCCTGTGAATGTTCCTTTGTTATCAAAATCTATATATTTTTTTTCTTTCATAGATGATTATAGTGGGACATTTATTTATTTTCTCAGAAGTAAATCTGAAGTCTTCAATCAATTTAAGGAGCTTAAGGCCTTGGTAGAAAATTAGACTAGTAGAAAGATAAAGTGTTTGAGGACTGACAAGGGTTGTGAGTTTTTTTCCACATAATTCGATAAGTTTTGTAAAGAATATGGGATTGAAAGGCATAAGACAACCCCATATACCCCTTAGCGGAATGGAGTTGCATAGAGAATGAATAGGGAATTGATGGAGAGGGGCTGGGGAGTAGGCGCTAAAATGCAACCGGCCTTGAACAAAAGTTCGCTAAAAGCTGTTGCCCCTGTTAATATTCCGGTAAATAGATCTCCTACACGCCTGCTGATAAGACACCTATGGAGGCATGGTCGAGAAAGAAGCCCTCATTGAGACATCTTCATGGGTTTGGTTGTGAGGCATATGCTCATGTACCAAGGGAGAAAAGGTTGAAGTTGGAAAACAAGGTTGTCAGGTGTATCTTCATTAGATATGGTTTTGGTGTGAAATGGTACAAGCTTTGGGATCTAGTGGCCGAAAAGTTTCTCTATAGTTGAAGTGTTATCTTCAGAGAGATGAAACCTTCTTCCACCGTTTTGCAACCTATAGAAGAATAAAAGAAAGAAAATGTGGTTCAACTTCCTCTTGACTCTAAGAAAGTTCAACCTCAAGCCCATAATGGACTTGATGATGAGGAGAACTTGAGAAGTTCAGAAAGTTCAGAAGAAGATGAAGAACCTCAACCTCAGCTAATGAGGAGGCCTACACATGAGAAGCGACAACCGGATAGATTTGGATATTCATTATTGGATTCAAATTGTGTTTTTCCTTTGATTGCTAATGTTGATGAGCCTAGGACTACTAGAGAGGCTATGGGTCTCGATGATGCAGATTCTTGGTTGAAAGCCATGGATGAAGAAATGGCTGCATTAAAGAAAAATGATACTTGGGATCTAGTACCTTTTCTTGAAGGACATAAACTCGTTGGTTGTAAATGGGTGTTCAAGAAGAAATTGGGTCCTAATGGTAGTGTTGAGGATCATAAGGCATGGTTGGTCACGAAGGGGTATTCTCAGAAGGAGGGAATTGAATTTGGTGAGATTTTCTCTCCTATAGCAAAGCTGATGTCCATTCATTTTATGTTATCACTTGCTATAGTGTATGATTTAGAGATTGAGTAGATGGATGTGAAGACATCGTTCCTTCATGGTGATTCAGAGGAAGATATTTACATGCCATATCCAAAGCGCTTCGTGGTTGAAGGTAAAGAACATCTAGTATGTAAGTTGAAGAAATCTCTATATGGTTTGAAACAATCTCCTATGATGTGGTATTAAAAATTTAAAACCTATGTGTTGAGTTTGGGATTTCAGAGATCTAAATCTAGCCATTGTGTGTATTTCAAAACTAAAAATGGTCGCATTCTCATTATTGCATTTTATGTAGATGATATGTTGTTTTTTGGGAATGGTAGTATGATTTCAGATTTGAAGTTCCAATTGTCAACACAATTTGATATGAAAGATCTAGGTGCAACAAGGTATATTCTAGGGATGGAGATCAGAAGAGATAGATCTAGCAGAAAGCTTTGGTTGAGCCTAAGCAAGTATGTGAACTCAATGTTGGAGAGATTCATCATTTCATCATGCAGATCCTTGGTAGTTCCTATTTTGCAAGGGATGAAGTTATCAGTTGAGGATTGTCCAAAATCTCCTATTGAGATTGAGGACATGACCAGAGTATTGTATGCGAGTGTTGTACGCAGCCTGATGTATGCTATGTTTTGTACAAGGCTAGACATTGCCCAAGCAGTGGGAGTCCTGAGTCAGTTTATGGCTAATCCTAGATGATTGCATTGGGATGCAATGAAGAGAGTGTTCAAATATTTGTGAAATACCTCTGAGTATTCCTTATGTTTTCATGGTTATCCTACTGGACCTCAACATTTAGTTTGTATTCATGGGTTTGTGGATTCAAATTGGGTAGGTGACGTTGACAGCAAGAGATCCACCAATGGATATGTTTTCACAATGTTTGGTGGTGCTATCGGTTGGATGAGTAAGCGGCAAGTTGTAGTCACTTTTTCCATGACAAAAGTAGAGTATATGGCAGCCACTCATGCTTGTAAGGAAGCCATTTGGCTTAGACAATTGTGTTTTGATATTGGTTTTGATGCTAGAAAAATTATGATCTATTGTGATAGTCAAAGTGCCATTATCTTAGCTAAGAATCCTACTTTCCATGCTAGAACAAAGCACATTGATGTACAATTTCATTTTGTTCATGATATGGTAGAAGATGGAAAGGTGAAGTTGGAAAAGGTTGATACTTTGGTGAATGTTGCAAATGCATTGACAAAGCCAGTGAGGATTGAGAAGTTCAGATGGTGTGCCAATTCCATGGGCCTTGGGGCCTTGAATAGTTGACGCTATAGACTCTTGATAGGTCTTCTACAAGTAGGAGAATGTTGGGATTAAGGTGTCTCAACCTTAGAGTCTCAACATGGTGAGTTACTTTTGATTAATTGTTGCATAATTATTTTTATCCTATGTTATTAACTTTCTAAGTTGTCATTCATCTTTGTGGGACCTCTTTGTGAGGTGGCATCCTACATGGTAGGTGATGAGATGGAATAATCCCTATTTTTTAGGAAGTTGGAACTCACTTGGAAGATACTATATTTTGGGGAGATGTTGTCATATATTTCCATTTTGGAGTGGAAATTGATTTGGCAATTTCCTTTGTTGACTAAAGAGTCTTGGTTTGCAAATTCTATTATGGATTGGAGTTGTATTTTAGCAATTGGCATTTATGGTGGAGTTCATGTTTGTTAAGTGGTGTGAGGTAAAGAATGCACCTATTCTTGGTTATTATAATTTCTATGTTGAACTTACATTGTATTTGGCAAGATTACTATTATAGATGAGATGGGTGTTGTTGCTTTTGGAAGCTGCTATGTGCAACGTTTCATGGATTAGCAAGTTATTGTTTTTTGACACAACTTACCTATTAGGCTTTCAAGTTGGTTTTGGAAACCATGGGAGCCTACCTTTTCATGTTGAGCTCTATTTATATGTTGGTGCCTTAGCACATTTTATGAGATAGGTTGAAAACTTTCAGAGACGTCATTATGCTACTAGAATTATTCCAAAATCCTATAATAGTGTGCAAACTCCTGAAGAGCATAGCTCAGAGATTGTATTGTAATTGTTTTTATTGTTGATTAATACAATTTAGTTGAGTATTTGGAGTGTAGGTTGTTTCCCGAAAGGGTTTTCCCACGTATATGTTGTGTTATGAGTTTATTTTGTTTTGAATATATGTTTATGTGTTTTTAGATGTGCATCTAAATTTGTAAATGTTAATTGGTTTAGAATTTTTTGCAACTCTCTCCTAATAGATTCAGTGTAGGAAACTGTTTCCACCACCCATGTTTCCTTTCATGGAAGATCTGCAAGTAAATACAATTTCAGAGACCAGCATAAGCCTATTAAGATCTTGAGATGTTTGTAACTCTCTGGACTTTCATTTTCAATGTAATACCTAAAATCCTTATAGGGCACCAAAAATTTCATATGCTAATTTTTGCTAATATTAGTTTGTGGATATTGATACCAAGAGAGACTCCCGAGGAAAAATAAAATACTAACCATTGCTAAGGCTGCACTCTCTTCATCCATAGAGGCCACTTGAAAGTGATTGAACAAGAATTCTCTAAATGCGGCACTATCAACAAAGATATCTGCACTCCCTTTAGCCATGCTCGGTAAGCTTCCAATTACCATTCGTGCTCTGTGCAAAGGTAATGAAGATAGGGATTATAAAAGTGGATTGTATTAGAAAGCAGAAGCGTGCAGTGAAGCGTAGTGGCAGAGCTGGATTTGTATTTATAGATAATAATCCCTCACCTCTCGAATTTAATGGAAAACGCCACAAACATATTTTTAATCTAAATAAATAAAATAAAACCCAAAACCTTTCTGCTTTGAGTGAGAGGCACAATGAACGGTTCAAGTTTTGAGCTGAGGCTACGGAGAGTTGTAGGTCTACTTTTGTGTTTTGTAGGATTTCTTGGGTGCCAAACATTTGGCCACGCTCGGCCAGAGTATGACTGCCAGTATGAACAATGCGTCCCCACTTTTACATTTGCTCACATGAAAAATGTGTCCCTAAAAATTCTCCCTGCCAGAAGCCTCTGCATTCTCCCCTCCATTGCACCTGCAAATCTGAGTGGTGAATTGTCTTTAATACTCCAGTTTGCTTAAACCTCCCGCTCAATATTTAAAATTCAAATTCCCCCTCTTTTTCGAAATTCTCCATCCGTCAACTTTGGCACTTAACTGCCTTTCGTCCCTCTCTGTCTGTTCGTCTCGTCTGTTAAATCTTTCCGTCAGTTGAGTTTTGTCTAGCGCGTAGGATGGGGGATGGGACGTTATGTCATAATGTTACATGGTCTACACTTTAGCTTTCTCCGAATGGAACTACCCTAAGATTTGAAAGTATGAAATGAATACAAAAGAAATAAACCAAAGTACAATAGATTGCGCGCTAGTTACGCCCAGCCAATCCAAGTGAATACGAAAGGAATCCCCGCAACAAGCGGGAGTCGGGTCATATTTTCGTTAGAGTGAAGATTACGCTGAATACAAGTCATGTTCTAAACTGGAAATACTCACGGCAGACGTGCTCCCTGGACTGTAATGGCCATGTATTCCACCATGTCACACACGGCACGGCGCAGACCATCTTAATCTTGATCGAGGCAGTTGCTGCGCAATTTCACGTAAGCTTTGCCATTCGGCAGACAGTTATATAACCACATCAATCCCAGCAATAACATTTGTAGTCATTGCCAGCCATGATGAGTAGCGAAATTAGAGGGGCCTCAATCGCCTTCATTGTTGCTCTACTGTTAGACTACGTGTGGATTCAATTCTGCAAAGTTATATTGAAATTAATTTTATCAGACAGAATCTTTAATGGACGAACTATATTGGGTTTGGTGGCAGTACTTGTTGGACAACTGCATGACTGATGCATATCAAAGCTCGTGGATTAAAGTTTCTGTTTGATAAAATAAATCCTCAATTGCAAGAAGAGTTTAAGGATTTATTTCCATCATTATGTATGTGCATGATCGAATCAGACTGTTGAATATTTCTTATTTGCAGAATTCAAATACGACGTGCTACCTTCGAATTGGAAAGGTAGACACAATCGCCAGTGCCATTTTGACTTTCTCTTTTTCGGTTTCAATCCCCTCATTCCAATCTTGACTCTAACGTTTGTTTGCTCCACAAATTTGAAAAAATTGTATTGGGGTCAAGGAAATGTCAAGAATACTATTGGGTTTATTATGTAAGGATTGAAGTGTTAATATCTAATTTGTATTTAGATTTAATATAATATTTTCTTGTTTATTATGTAATTTTGTATATTTTATACATATAATTAATTGTATGGATTTATAGTTTGTTGTTAACATTTTCTTTATGAGATTTAAATGTAGATACAAGTCTTTATAGAGACTTAGTTTAGCACATGATATGTCCTTGTTTCATGTGTCTTGAATCTTATTATGACTTTCTTTTGAGGTGAAACATCTCTTAGTCATCCTCTCTTTTTCTCTTATGATCATTGTTACTAAGAAGATAGTAATTGTTCTTATTTACACTATGAATATTTTTCCTCCATTTTGCAGGGTCTCATAAGGAATGTGTATTCTAAATGATAAATCTACACGATCACCCTTCTTAAAAGAGATGCTATGAGTGGACACGGAGCTGGTCACATTGTCCCTTTCTCTTCTATTTTTTATATAACTGATTGAATACCTAATACTAGTAATGATCTAACAAACTTGAGCTCAATCTATATACAAAAAGAATCCCTCAACTTTCGCTATTTCCAAGATTTATGCTAGTCTTTGAGACATCACACTCACTGTGAATTATATTTCCAAAGCAAAGCTTAGACTACCAGAAGTCATGATGAAACATACAAGGTAAGAAGGTCAGACTCATACCTGAGTGATCCTACTAATTATACCAAAACGTTATACCCTGCTTCCCTCTAGTATGACAACCTCCCTGTGATACGACACAAAAAAAAAAGTGTCTTCCCCACTAAGCTCGAGCTTCCTCCTTCTCTAGCATTCATCCTTTCTGCGCTAGTAAAATGAAAGCTCTTAGAAAACGTGCTATCCTCATTCCCTTATCGGCTAAAGAGTAGATATAGAATGTAGTATTTTGAAAGGAGTTCGTCGATGTCGATAGTTTCTATTGAAGTACTTCTTCCTTTCCCTCGATGTCATCTTCCACAATGCAAGATGTACTCCTCTCTTGCCCTATCAGCTCCTGAGAAAATATAATATCCTTACTCCCCATAAACACTTCTCTTTTTGACGACCAAAAGCCTCGTACCCCGTGCCAGGAGAATTCCCTTCTGTTCCCCAAAAAGGCGGGGAATATACGAGGTCCCTCCTCAAAGCAAGGTCGTCCCACTTCCAAAACGGTTGCCATCTCCCCCCATGTCAGCTCACAAGAAAATCCGTTATCAAAAGTTGGTTACTTGAAGGTTGTAGTTGCCCACACCTCAAATTCTCCCCTCATAATTCACAGATATCATGTTAATACCAAGGCAAGAAACAGCTAAAAGAGATTTGGTTATTTCCTTATCTTACGTGGAGAAGGCCCATATTATGAATGAGGAACTTTGAATCACCGATGGGTTAGAGCCCGTGCCACTTTATGGTAAGAAATATGTGGCCAAATGGTTTTTGGCACAAGAACATTTAAGAGTTGGACTCTATATTGCAGCTTACAATGGTTTGATCATTTTCCTTCCCACCACTTAACAACCAAACAAAACATACGAATGTAGCATAATTAAAGAGGATGGTAAAAGGAATATCAATGTCACATAGAGGTGCCAATAATATAAGTTGGCGGTTATTAATTCTTGCTATATGCATGTGGGCGTCATTGCCTTATCACCAAGAACATTAATATAACCATTTCTAGATATCACTCATCATGCTTCCATTAGCATGTAAGCATTTATATATTAATGATATTTTATATCATTATCATTATATATATATCAAATATATATAGATTTATATACACAAACAGACATATATATATATTTATATCCAAATGTCGATGTGTACTCGTCATATACATTGTGAATATATATATACATATATTTATATCCACATGAGCTTTTATATATGTATCCTTATGCATTATAAAAGTAAATGGTTACCCATTTATTTCTAATCCATTTAAAATGAGGAGAACAAGACTTAATGACCTCACGGTCAATTTACCTTTGTGATGCCACTAACAATCCTAGACATGCATGGTTAAACGGGGTCAACCGCTTGACCTAAACAACTCTCAAATGGAATTTCTAGGGACTCTTAACTTACCCATCTCCCAGGTGATATTCCCCTTACTTTCTCTGGAGGTAATATGATTGATCCTTATATCTATATCCTTCTCTCTGATGATGCTCTCCCTCCTTTTTTCGGAGGGCGGAAACTGTTCCTTGAATGTGACTTGCATTCACCAACTCAAGATTAGTGTATTATTAATCATTTCATAATCCTTATATGAAATCATCACACCTTGACAAATTTTGAACACATGTCAATTTTAGTCAAATAAACCTAACTCATGAAAACATTGATTTTTCCTAACATTAAATCATTGAGTCATGCGTAAGAATCTACTATTTACTTCAAAAGTAAAAAGTAAAACATAGTTAAAGTTAGGGATGTAACATATCTCTCCCCGTAAGAGTCATCGTCCTCGATGATCCAATGCATCTGAAACTTTAATAAGATAAATTTTTTGTTTTATCCTACAAAAGCGTAAGCAATTTAGATAATCTTTCATATAAAATCATGGTAAACTTTCCATGTCATATTACCCTTTGGATACTGGTCCCACTGGACCTTGCATTTAAGAAACTCAATCGTGACCACACCTTGGTCTTGTACCTGTAAAACATTCTGAGAATATAATTATCATCTGTTATATACTTGTCAAATGTAATTCATATAAAGAATTTTACCTCCTGGTAATAGCTAAGAATAGAATGATTCTTTAATCAATCGAATTGATAACTTCAAGAATTTTTGAAGATTCCTTTATTTCAAGGAGCTAGTTTGGAAAACATTCCTTACTTTATGAAACTTTTCTATCTATTATCATCTTTCACCAATCTCTTTGATCGGTTTGATTTGTTTATCCATTTCTGACGACATTTATGGACTAATGCTAATCCTATCCTCTAGCTCACTTAGCTTATAGGAGTTCGACATCTTTTCCTGTCCAATGTCTCAAATGGAGTCACCTTGTTAACAAAATTATAGAAGTTATATCAAGCACCATAAAAGGTGGATATCTCTTTCTACATGCAGCAAACAACTACTTTTAACATAGGTTCACCAAGAGAATTATACCAAAGATTAACAATATTAAGCATGTAAGGTACAACTATTCCTCATGTAAGATACAATTAGTAACATCAACCTTCACTTTTCTAGCTAAAAAGGTTTTTCACCAAGTACCAATTTCATTTATTTCATGCATCATCAAAATAAGCTGATAAGTAAATACAAGAGAAAGGGTTATAATTCCTTTTCTAGTTCATCTGTCCTCCAAGACTTAGCATGCCACTGAAAAGAGGGAAAGCATCACCTGGCTATTTTTCCTTCCAACCAAGACCTTAAGCGGTTCCTCCACAAACTTCCTAACTGGAAGCAGTCCTACCTTTCGATGAAAGGTTGTGTTGGAAACCCTCATAGTTGCCATCTGAGCTCTGGTGTGTACCCCCACTTAACCAACTCTGTCGCACTACTAAGGATACCCTCCTACTAAGTACGACAACTCTGGTTAGCTAAGTGCCTAGAGTACTGTGAACTGACGAGTGCACGTCGTGGCAATGACACTCACTATGGCCATAGTTTCATTTACATACGCTTTGCAATCCACGTAGTAATGGTTCACCACCCTGCTCGACTTGGAGAGACTATTCACTTGGGCTTACTGGACTACCTATCCACCCACATACCATAACACAAGGTTCAAAAGTGATATCTGCATAAGACCTTCTTTAGATAAATTACATATCAATTATATAACCTAAAAGGGTTCGGAATCAATTCCTTTTCCATTTAAGGTTTCTTTCTTCTGTAAAGCTAAGGACATATCAAGTGCTTTGTTACAATTTACTCCCTTACACAATTCCATCAGAGGCCCACCCAGGACATGATAGAGAAGAACATTAAATCGAACATAGTGAACAACCAAAAAGTTCTTGTATAGCCACCACAAAACTCAACTCAACATCAAATATAAGCAGTTTTAAATTTCAACAATAAATCAAAGAATGAACTCTTTTCCAACAATAAATCAAATCTTGACCAATCGGTCATAAGATAAACAATCTCAAAAATTCGGTGGCTAGTCCATTTCAAAATAAAGAATAAAACAATGACAATCCTTGCCAGTATTAAAAGGAATTTCACCAAAAATCCAAGTGTCAAAATCTAGAAGAACACTGTTAATACACTATGTGACTTGACTAAGTCACTACAAGGGAGTAGATTGCTACAATGTATTTAGATTTTCCAAAAGCTTATAGGGGGTTAGAGATTGTGTTACAAGCACATCAAACAAATAAGTCTCTTAAGACATACATCATGCTCAATCATTTTGCAAATAAAGGTGTTATATCAGATTCACTCCTATTCCCTGGAGTATCTATCATTCACCTGTCAGATGATATCATAAGATCATTTTATACAAAGATTACAATTGGAACACAAACTTCTTTTCTTGATTTTACGTTATAAAACTCTATTCTTATTGAGCCATTTATTCCACTTGGCTCATTCCAAGACATCTAGAACTTAGACTACATCCCATCTTATCTAGGTGTTGTGGATATAGTTTCCAGGATTTCCAACAATCAGATGCTCCTGCACCTGGTTGATTACTTTTGGATCTTCCCATCCTCAAATTATTGATAAAGAAGAGTAATCTTAAATTCATACAGACACTGCTCTACCTGAGCTCTTAGTCTGATTAGTAACTGACCAAGGTTTTACCTTTCAAGTCAAAGTCTCAAAGTCTTTTAGAAACTTTTCGTGGTTTTTCTCTATGCCCTTCTGGCATCAAACCAACTCTACCTTAGCTAATATGCTAAATGTTTAATGATTTTTCTCGTAATGAGCTCATAGGTCCATGTGTTGAACCCGGTTAGCTCTGATACCATATGTAACATACCATCTCATAATTACACAAGTAAACTCAAAAATTTACTAGAAGGTAAATCAACTTAGTAAACAAGAGAGAGAATTTTTTTTTTTATTTGCATAAGCACAAGAATAAAGTATAACTTTTCCAAATAAAATTTTAAACTTGAATTCAAATATAATCATAACTGGAATCAAGATAATTCCTTACAATATTCATTTATATCACATAAGATACACTTAACATAAAGAATAGTTTTACCTCATAGGTTTAGACTGTCATAAGCCAGAACATGGAGTTCACTGCATCTGGAATGTTGATCTCTGTCTTCACAAGCCTCAGAGAGTCTACTGCTACAGAGGGAGAGCATCATCCGAGTGCTTTTCCTCCAACCACGGACTCAAATGGTCCCCCGCGCACTTCCAAACTGGAAGTAACCCGGCCCTTCTCGAAGAGTATAGATATAAGGAACTATCAAGTTTCTCCATCTCAGTCCTAGGGATGTGTCCTACAAAACTCAATCCACCATACAACTCTAGATCCCTTCTAGCTAAGTATGATCATTCTGATTGGTCTTGCCATCTAGACACTCACCTCTAACCCGTCTTGGAACTGTCTCATCCTATAGTTTACTTACTTTATTTAGAACTCTAGTCACAAACTAGTCTGTAAAGAAAATCCATTCTAGCCAACCTGACTTAGATCTAATCCTTAATCTAGGATATTCATTCAATGTAAAAATTTAGGTATTTCAAACATTTTTAAAGTCCCTTATTGCAACCTTGCAATATCTAGGGTTTATGACGTCCTGTCATTTTACTCTCAAGATTCAATACCCATCATCTTTGATGTGTTAAATCAAGTTTCGACATTATCGTAGAATCTCTTGAGGTATTATAAAGACTTCCTATCTTGTTCTATGGTTTTTCGACCTTTCATTGTCAATCAATATACATGTATATATACAATGACATATCTGACATAAGCGTTACCTATTTCCTTTTTCTCCAAAGATAATAGCATTAGTGAAGCAAAACATAAGAGCAATTACTTCTAGTCTTACCCAGACGACTTAGCATTTCCCAAATTCACATTTCATATTCATGAATAAGCATGATAGTCAAGGAATATTCTCATTAATATGTATATATATATATCTTAATCAGTGTCGTTACTTCTCATGTAGTTAGTACTTTGACTAAGTTCAAACCTTCAACCTTAATAGGTTAGATTCGTAAGAGATAATAAATTGCTTCCAACTTCCTTGTCTTCTCAATTTTATTCACCTTCAAATAAGGATAGGGTATAAACTCATATGATTATCATCCTTTATATAAGTATGTCGCATATACCTATAACAATAATCTCAAGTACAATAGACATGAAGGTTAAGTTTCGGTTTCCCAACATCCCCTTCTCAAGGTTGGTTACAACATTGATAACAAGTATTGGAATAACGGAATTCCTTTGTACACATAGTTCTAAAATAAGTTCAACAAAGGCTACAAGATCAACATCAATACATTTCAAGATCTCTCTTTCTCTTGAGAACCATGACATAAGCAACCGATGCTATCAAAGGCTATCTAGGGTTCCACACTCGTGGGTCACCCATTTCCTTAACATGTAAATACAAAATTGACAAGAGGAATTCTATTTCCTACAAAGAAATCTTTTTCTATGTTGCAATCTCCTTACTTCAATATCATGATGATATTTTCTAATCTAAAAAGTCCCATGAGAGAACTAGCAAGGTTTCATCGATAGAGCTATCTTAGTTTTTAACAAAGGCTAAAGGGTCTATTTCCACTTTAACATAGACTTAAGGGTCTATTTCCATTTTTTCTTAGTTACCCATTGCTATCTTGAAACCCAATTTCAATAATATATATAACAATACAACACAAATATAAAGCACTCTGGTTTTCTCCAAACCTCTTAGGTGCTATGTAATCCCTCATTACTCTAGGAATATGAATACACTATAAAATAACCATTCTTTGACTAACGTCAATCGAATAATTCTAAAGGTTCTATTCACATATCAATACTTACAATCCTATTGATAATCCAATGTTCACTATCTCTCATCTTAATTGAATAATGAACTCATACCACTGGGGTTTCCTCAATACCTCGAATAGTTGTTAAAATCCTTAAGTGTTATGATAACTCCGACCTTAGATATTCCAAAAGAGGTCAGTATCTCTCTATTGCTCTAGATGTAGGGTTTCTAGCACAAGCTCGATAACATTTTCAAATCTTATTCTCATGTTTGGAAAACATAACTATTTTAAAATCCCTGCTATAGCATAGACACTCCTCTGAGATATTCATCTCTGGTTACTATTAATCACATTGGGTATAATCTGATCGACTACCTATTGGATTTAAATAGTAATGACAAACAAACTTTGAGCTTAATCTATATACAAAAGAATTATCAACTTTTCATTTATTTCAAGACTTACGCTAGTCTTTGAGACATCATTACCCACAGGAATTATATTTCCAAAGCAAAGCTTAGACTACCAGAAGTCATGATGAAACATACAAGGTAAGAAGGTCTGACTCATACCTGAGTGATCATACCAATTATACCAAAACGTTATACCTTGCTTCCCTCTAATATGACAACCTCCCTGTGATACGACACAACAAAAAGTGTCTTTCCCACTAAGCTCGAGCTTCCTCCTTCTCTAGCATTCATCCTGTTTGCGCTAATAAAATGGAAGCTCTTAGAAAACGTGTTATCGTCATTCCCTTATCGGCTAATGAGTAGATATAGAATGTAGTAATCTGAAAGGAGTTCGTCGATGTCGATAGTTTCTGTTGAAGTACTTCTTCCTTTCCCTCGACGTCATCTTCCACAATGCAAGATGTACCCCCCCATTCTGAAGCAACCATCTTTTCTTTTATTTTGCAGACCAAAGGCCCACGTGCCTGGTGCAAGGAGAGTTCCCCCCCTAAGGCAAGGTCGTCCCCATTTTAAAAAAGGTTCCAACTCCCCCCCCCACACCGGCTCATAAGAGAATTCGTTATAAAAGTTGGTTACTCGATGGTAGTAACTGCCCACACCTCAAATTATTCCCTCGGAAATCCATAGTTACCGTGTTAATACTGGCAGGCAAGAAACAGTTAAATGAAATTTAGTTATCTCCTTATCTTACATGGAGAAGGCCCAAATTATGAATGAGGAACTTTGAATCATCGATGGGTTAGAGCTCGTGCCACTTTGTGGTAAGAAATATGTGGCCAAATGGTTTAAGGTTGGCGCAAGAACATTTAAGAGTTGGACTCTATATAGCAGCTTACTAAGGATTGATCTTTTTTTTCCTTCCCACCGCTTAACAACCAAACAAAACATACGAAAGTAGCATAATTAAAGAGGATGGTAAAAGGAATATCAATGTCACATAGAGGTACCAATAATATAAGTTGGCGGTTATTAATTCTTGCTATATGCATGTGGGCGTCATTGCCATATCACCAAGAACATTAATATAACCATTTCAAGATATATCACTCATCATGCTTCCATTAGCATGTAAGCATTTATATATTAATGATATTTTATATCATTACCATTATATATATATATATCAAATATATATATATATATATAGATTTGTATGAGTATATATACTATTCTATTTCAGTTTATATACACATTTATATACACAAATGGACATATATATATTTATATCCAAATGTCGATGTGTACTCGTCGTATACATTGTGAATATATATACATATATTTATATCCACATGAGCTTTTATATATGTATCCTTATGCATTATAAAAGTAAATGGTTACCCATTTATTTCTAATCCATTTAAAATGAGGAGAACAAGACTTAATGACCTCACGGTCTATTTACCTTTGTGATGCCACTAACAACCCTAGACATGCATGGTTAAACGAGGTCAACCGCTTGACCTAAACAACTCTCAAATGGAATTTCTAGGGACTCTTAACTTACCCATCTCCCAGGTGATATTCCCCTTACTTTCTCTGGAGGTAATATGATTGATCCTTATATCTATATCCTTCTCTCTGATAATGCTCTCCCTCCTTTTCTCGGAGGGCGAAAACTGTTCCTTGAATGTGACTTGCATTCACCAACTCAAGATTAGTGTATTATTAATCATTTCATAATTTTTATATGAAATCTTCACACCTTGACAAATTTTGAACACATGTCAATTTTAGTCAAATAAACCTAACTCATGAAAACATTGATTTTTCCTAACATTAAATCATTGAGTCATGCGTAAGAATCTACTATTTACTTCAAAAGTAAAAAGTAAAACATAGTTAAAGTTAGGGATGTAACAACCTAGGACACACATGCTCAAAGTGAAGTGTTACGTTAAGACGTTAATGAATGTCGGGTTTTCTCTTTGTAAAATGCAATTAAATAGGCTTGGTAAATGAATTAATGGGCCAATTAAGGCATAATTAAGCTAAATTAATTAAGGGAGCCCTAAATTAGTGTGAAAGTGTAAATAAATACATTTTATAACACTAAATTAAGGCACAATTAAGACCAATTTAACTAGGAGGGCCCAAACAAGTGAGAAAATATAAAGGGATACATTTTCCATCACTACATGATTATGTTTTTAAAGGTATTAAATCTTCTAAAGTAAAGTTCAAGTTTTTAGTTACTTGAAAATTATGCTATTGTATGGGAATTTTATTTAAAATATACATAATCTAAGCTAATTAAATACTAATCAATTTAAATATATAATTTGAGATCGATATCAAATTATATAAATAATATGAATTTAATTAAATAAATAAAATGTATGGGTATTTAGATATTAAATTAATACTAATTTTAATGTTCAAATGTCAAGAATTCATTCATTTAAATGCCATATTTTTAAAACTTGTTATATTAGAATTTTGACTATGTATCTTTCAAGTTCACTCCCACATGCTTGTGGATTTGACTTATAATTCATGAACATAATTTGATAGCTTTCTTGTCTAAAACTTATTCACCTCTATGTGTATTCTTTGAATTTGATAAAGAATGGATGGTGATTAGAAACAACTTTAAGGAATATGAACTGCAATGGTCATCTTCTTCTCAATAAGATATCTCGATGGAATAATTCAATTGTGGTGAATCAAGGTTGAGCATAAGAGGCAAGTGTATAATATTCTCCTATAATGATGGTGATGTAATTTTGATGTAACTATTTTTATCCTTTTACACTTAAATTCTAAAATTACCTAATAGATTCTTTTTTTTATTCTTAGATGATTCATTTTGAATGAAGGTTAAACTCTTTAAATACATTATGGTAGAATGTAATTTAGAATTATTCACACTTTAGTTGGTTCACAATGATTAGTGAAAATGTAAGGAAGAGAAACAACTTAAAACTTTGAATTCAAAAGTTTGAGATTTGATATCTCTGAATGGTAAATCAAATCTACACATGTAAACTTAAACTAAAGTAAAAAAAAAAAAAAAAGATTGAGATTAATTTCTACAAATAAATGATACTAAGACTAAAATAGAATAATACTATATACCAAATTTCATACAAAATAAACCATCTTAAATATTAATGAATATATTTAAGAACAACCAAAATATTATGAGCTATACAAGATTTATGCAGACGTAAGAAAGGTTGGCTTTGCTGAACAAATTTGAAGTCAATGTATGAGGCCAATTTTTTTTTTTAATCAAAAAAATCCATGTTCAAACATAATTAATCGACCAATACTTGAGTTGCATCCAAATTAAACATTACATCTTGAATAAAAAAGAAGACACAGCTTGCATATCTGAATGAAATTCAAATAAGGTTTTTCCTCGGCATTGAACTTGTGCATTACAAGAAATTGAGCTGTATGCGGTCGAGTTCAAACTCTAAAGTCCATAGGATTCCAAAATTCCCTTAATATTCGAAATAGCTTCCCTATCTGAACAAACATCCTCGCAATCTTCATTGTTCGATTTCTTTGTATCGTCACCTGAATCTGGGCAAGGTACAAGATAAGTATCAAGAATCCTTTTTGCTTGTATGTAGATGTCATTTTCATAAAAATCCCAAGAATTCTTGAATATATTCAGCTCATTAATTTTGGTCCTTATATGGGTACTGTTGAAAAGATTTGTGTATTTATGGCTGCCAAGTGCAACCCTTAACATGTTCTCGATGCCTTGAAGGCAAGCCTTTGTAAGCACAAGGTCCTCAGGTGTGAGAAGATCACCCACCACCTCTAGACACCCAAGATCTACAAAATACTCTACCTGCTCCTCCCTCCCACCACAAATTGCATTACAGATAGCGTAAGCTGCTTCTTTCTTTACTTCGCCTTGCGCTTCTGCGCCGAGGAATCCCACAAGCGTAGGAAACAGATCTGCCTTAATTAGAAGGTCTATATCATTCTGCGAGCCTCTTGTGATACCGGAGATTATCTGACAAGCTCGGATATGAAGCTCTCTCATTGTATCTGTACTGTCCTCCCTTGACAAGATTGACAAGATTCGGGACAGGACTTTGCTGCTTAGAATTTCATCATAAATTCCAATCCGTGCAATCCTTGCAATGGTTTCCATCACAGGTCGCACAACATCCGGACAGGAATGAAAGACAAGTTTCACAAGTCTTGGATAAACACCAGTTTGCTCAATAGCCTCTTTACGCTCGAGCTCTCCCTCAGAACACTGCAAAACAACCGTGCAAACCTCTTTCAGCAATTCCTCGTCTTGCTCCATTTCAAGAAGAGGCTTCAAGCATTGAAGGAAATCAATTGTCTTGTCAATGGGTTCCCACCGTGCAATTCTTAACATTAGTAACAGGGCATCCCGGAACAGGGTAAACCGAACTTTGTGGCGATGGCGGAAGTAAATCTTTAGAATAAAGAATAGCCTTTCATTGAGAGTGATACCGTCGGAGCACTCCACATGCCTGTCCACAATATGGGATAATGCCCAAAGTGCCTGCTGCTGCACATCTTCGTTGGGAGATTCCACAAGATTCACAAACTCAGGTGCTGCCTGAGTATTGGTCAAAACAACTATGTTTTTCTTGCCCAAATACCTTAAGATGCGAGCTGCATGAATCTGAAGCTGCGGCCAATCTGCTTTTCTAAGATAATCAACCAAAATAGGTACAAGTCCTTCGTTGATATCTTCATCATTAAAGTTGTACACTATTGGGAGCTGAACCAGAGCTGCAAACTGTCTTTCTGGATCTCCACAGTTAAGTTCGTCAATAGCTGATAGCACATGAAAACCCAATTCATCTTCACCTGCCATTGATTGTTGAATTTGATTGACATAAATTCTCAGATCAAAGTCAGCCTCATTTTCTACTTCCACGGATTGGGAACTTTCGTCTGAAATATGAAATGCTTGCACACGGTCATTTATCCTCAGCGCCGCCATATTTGCTGCAAGAATGCCTCAAATTTAACAAAAACCTAAATCCTTACCAGTTTGATTTAATTATAACAAGAAATAACATAAAGAAATGTGGTGGGTCTGTGTGCTTACAGTGTACAGCCAAGGCCTTGGAGATTTTTAATTGCTACAGCTCCACAATATACACCAAGAAACAAGATTTCAATCACCCATTATCTAATCAAATCAAAGAAACAAGATACCAAAAGATATGCATCGCTCACTAGATTATTGTGGTTATGCCTTTAGCGGCCCGTCGCTGCAAATTTTATGAACAGCCCAAAATACAGCCAAATTACTGAAATGTGTTTCATACGCGTTCTACTCTGATCAGAATGTTAACAAAACAAGCATGGTGAAAGATTCTTTTGACTTCACCTATTCCTTCAAAAATTTGATTGTACTCGGCTGAAAGCGATGAAAGCCCCCAAGTTGTGGTGATTCTATCGTCCAGATTATACCCAACTGAGAAATTGCATGGCAGTTGCAGCCAAAATCATTGAGAGGAGGCGATTTGAACCGTCATTTGGCAAACCCCATTTCGTTGGGAGAAGGGGAAGACTACGCTATTGGGAATACGTTGTTTTGTCTTCCTTGCTTTCTTCAGTTTAAATAGATCTCAATCATCTGTCTATTTATAGCGCATATACATGGGAAGGTTGAAGGGACCTTGCTATCACCACCCGTGGGATTCTCCTTGTATGTTTTTGGCCTGTAATTTATTATCATCATCATTTTGGTCTTTTGTGGGGGACCTCACTCCTAATATAAATTCTCAACAATTTCATCTCAATAGGGTTTGCACATCTCAATAGGGTTTGCACATTGATGACAAGAATGACAACACAACAACTTAACCATCGCACTATGTCACTATTGACATTTTATAGCCAATCTTACTATTGTATATGCTACGTATTTATTTAGCTCAAGTTTATTTCATGGTTTTTATTTTATTTTATTATATATAATTTTTAAGAAGATAATTATATTAATTAAGGAATTATAGAAAAATTACATAATGATTTCAAAGCAATAATAATTGTTATTAAATTTTAAAGGATAAAGATTGAACAACGTTTATTACAAATCTATCATATTTAAGAATCAAAAGAAATAGTTAAACCTATGAAATTAACATATTGAAAAAAAAAAAATCTAGATAAATTAAACCAAATCATTATGAAGGAGCTGAAGAAACTACAAAGATTGAGTAGAGGACAGGGATACCCAATATGTGACCTTCCAAGTGCAATTAATATAAGAGGTCTAGTAGGCCAAATAATTCATGAAAACATTCCATTCTCTAGGGATATGAACAAAGGGTATTGGCTCAAAATTTCATGAAAGGTGAAGAATCAATTCAACATAAAAAGCCAACTTTTAAGAAGACTAGAAATCTTCCACTATT
>VDFB02207747.1:0-13102 GCA_007258455.2 Sequoia sempervirens | reverse complement strand
GGGACCTAGAATCATTTGTTATGTTTTGTTTACTTTTTCTAATGTTGGAATAAGGTCTCATGGACCATTTCATTGCTTTGTAATAGGTATCCTAGGGATTTGGTGGAGTTTTGGTCTTGATGACCAACTTTTTGTACAAACAAGGTCTCCATCCTCCTTTGTAAGTCTAGTGCATTTTTGAAAATTAATGAAATAAGGATGCCTCGATGTAACTAGACACTTGAGGGGAGTCACCTTGCTCATTTGAGTTTTTTTGGATGCCTTTCACATATTTTGGAAGCATCTTTGTAGGCAAGTTGGTGAAAATTGTCTAAATTGCCTTAATTAGGCATTAAAGAGTTAAAAAATGAAGTCTAATTATGTTTCCAACAGCCAACTGATTCAAATGGCAGTTGGAGGATGTTGGAGGGAGTTATTAGGCTTCAAATATTCCTCTCTTGGTTGAGTCAAGGCTGTTGAACAAGTTTGGAAGGAGTTTCTAAGAAGAAGTTGTTGTTTTCTGTGTTTTTCATAAAGAAATTGTTGATCCCGTACGTTGTATGGCCTATATGTGTTGTTCCATGCTCTAAGCCTATAATGGTTGGATATATAATCAAATAAAATTTATTTTGGAATTGTAATGGTGTGATTTCATTGAGAATTGAGTGAGTTATCCCCATTTTACTACTAGGTGGTCTCAAACCCCATGTTTTTCCTGTAGAATTTGTTGATCCCATACTTGGTATGATCTGTACATTTTTTTTTATGCTTGAAGAGTGTAATGGTTGGAAATTTAATTGAATAATATTTCTTTTGGAGTTGGAGTGGTGATATTTCATTTAGTAATAAGGGAGATATCTTAATTTTACTCCCGGGTGGTCTGAAAACCCTTAAAATCAGGGTTTTGAGAGAAAAATGTGGATTTCTTCCATTCCCATGTTGTAAAGTGGCCAAATCCTTGTGGGATGGAAGATATGAGGCTGTAATACTATTTACTCAAGGTATTGGAGAATGGAAGGCTCATTGGAGGAAGTGGTGCAATGTTTTTGGCTTGACATCTCTATGTGGCAAACCTAATTGACAAGCAAAAAAGTGAGTTTTTGCTTGATTATGAAGAATCTATTTAAGAGGCACTTAGGAATGATGGTAACAGGTGTGGAAAACCTGTAGGAATTTTATTTTTGGATTTTGGGTGAAGGGGAGAGCCTAGATAGTCAAGACCCAGGTGTAGGTCTGTGAATTAGGTTTCTTGGAGCAGCGGTAGAATGGCTTATTGTGGTTTGTGCCTTGATAGTCATGGGAAAAGGTATTGAGACTTGGTAGAGGTCCATTTTGGATGTCTAAATCCATAGGTATGGTGTCTTGAAAGTCCTCCATGTGGATTTTATATTGATTGTCCTACCGGGTAAGGCTACTAGCCTTAAGGGAGAAAAGTGCCTAATTCACCATAGTTTGTGGAAGTTTGTTGAAACCTAAGTGCTAGGAAGTTGTCACACCTTATTCTGATCCAAAAAGACATGATTCAATGTTTCCAAGGTCTGTAAGAGGTCTGAGTTGTGAACCCTAGGTTTGAGAGGGCTGAACTCTTAAGGAGTAATGGAGTTTAAGGCTCCATGTAAGAGTATTTGATAGAAGCATTTAAGTTGAGTGTCTTTGCCATCATAATTGGGTGTTTGCTATCCCTGCCACTCTACATCATATAGACACCTGGCTGACAGTGGAGCAATTCCTAGGATATCATTGCATGATATTTAAAATGGCTCAACTCACATAGCTTGAATCTTAATACAGTTGTTCAAGGATAGGTAGAGTCTTTAGGGAAAGAGATGCACCGTACATGCACACACTTAGATTTGAAGTTGTTATTGTTGATTTACGTTTGAGATTCCAACTTGACCTTTTTTACTATAACTGATCATACTTGAGCTAAATTTTTCATAAACCAAAGGTTCTGGATGACTGAATTCTTCGGTATCTTGAAAATGGGTAAACTATTTTCCCAGCCGAGTCGCCAATTGTTATGCCTTGCATAACCAACCCATTTTTTTTGGTCAAAATAGGTCCCCCTTTTGTTTCTTTTGTCCTTGGTGTTCTTGTTTGGGTTTTAGGAGTTTTTTTTTCTCCTAAGTCCTATTTTCCTTTATTTTTTGGGTTCAGTTTTCGAGACAACACTCACACTTGTTACTTTTGGAAGGTGTCCTGATCCTGACCCCATGTTTTACCTTGTGTTTTTCTTTGTGTGTCATATTTGGGTTTCAGATCGAAACCGTTACCTTTCAACCTTTGTGGTGTGAGTTTTTTTTTCATCCCAATCCTGACTTTTTCCTTTTTCCCTTGGGCATTTTTTCTTTTGTCGAAATCGGACATCGGACCGAAACCATTACAAAGAACCTTCCCATGTTCTTTTTCATGTTTCCATCCCGATCTTGCTCTCGACTCTCTTTGTATTTTTCAGGATTGGACTTTGGACCATAACTTACACCAAGAAATTTTCAAAAATTTCTTGTTGCATGTCTCGTCCTAATCCCAATTCTTGCTTTGTCTTGTTTGTTTGTCTGGTTTTGGACCCCAACCCTTTGCTTGAACTTTGCACTTATTGAAAGTTTGGTGTCATCTCATGTCTCGATCCTGACTCCCACTTACCTTCATTCTTGAAACTAAGAATTAATGACTTTCGCCTTGATCCCAAGGCCCAACCAACCCCCATTTAATGTCTAACCATTTACACATGCGAGCAAGTTTTTATTCTGTCACTCCTCGATCTCCATCCATTCTTCCTTGTATAGCTTCATCGAAGAAAACCAGAGTGATGTCAAGAGCTAGGGTTTGAGGAGGTGCTTGGATTTCTCACCATACTGTTAGATTCTTAGTTGTGTTTGGAGATAGGGTTTTTTTCCTTGTACTTTTCTTGTTCTTGGTTTGATTGTGTTTGCTTTGCTTGTTTCACGTTTCATTTTTTGTTTCTTGTTTTCTTTTCATGTTCATCTGTTCTTTATTTTTTATTTTTTTTTGGTTTCCCTTGTTTCATTTTATGTTTTGTGTGTTTGGTTTATCCCCTCACACTTTTGTTTTATTTTCTGTTCACAAGATTTTTCGTCCTGTTGTGCCTTAGTTTTCTAGGGTTTTTTCCTACTGTCGAGTCAAAACTACGTTTCAATTGATGAATTTAAATTTTCAACCATTTTAATCAAAAAATATTGATCCCAACCACAATCTGATCTCGAAGGCCCAATTCAAAGATACTGTTACATCTATCTTGCCTTCGTTTATTGTTGATTTTGTTATTACCAATTCTTGCATGTATTTCAGAATTGGGAATTGAAATTGCACTTTGGTTTTTATCACTGTTTAATTCTAGCTCTTTCACTTTCTTTGAACCCAACTTCCAATATCTTATCAGGATCAAGTATCAGATAGTCACCTTAGAATGTTAAGAGGTTTTTTACAAAGTACCACTCCATGTTCTGATTCTAATCCATGCATTACCATTGGGATCATAAATTGGATCGACACCAAACCCTTGACGTATCGTTAACTACCATGACCCAATGTCACCCTAATCCTGACCTCCAAAACATCATCAGGATCTAAACTCAAAGTTGACCTATTTCCATGATGCATACTTAAGGTCTAGTAAAATAATGAAATATCGACCTTGACTCTCGATATCTTATCAGGATCGAAACTTGGGAAGTTACTTACACTTGTTCGTCAATATAAGTCTAGTTCCAAATGACAACCCGATCCCGACTTCCGATTCAACATTGGGATCAGAACTTAGTGAGACCCCTTCATTGACTATGTTTGTTAACTACCACTGCTTGGTGAAGGCTCGATCCTGATTCCCAAACACACTATGAGATCAGAAAGGGAAATGACACTAAACTTGTTCACCACTATAGGTATAAGTGTTGAGTCAAGACCCAATCCCAACTTCCAATAGATTTCAGTTTTATACTTTAAAATGATCAGGTTCTTTGTTTTGTCCTGAACCCAAAACCCAATGATGCTTAAATTAACTTATTGAATGGGATTTTATCTTGAATTAATGGTGATGTAATATGAATGCTTGTGTTAAATTTCTCTTCACATATCTTTTCTTTCCCTGATAATTGTCAATAGTGCAGGATAATTAACAAATGTCTAACTCAGAGGAGGAAGTTCCCATTGAAGGAACATCAAAGGGAACAAGGGCCAAGAGGTTAAAGCCAGAACAAGTCCCAGTTATAATGAAGTATAATTTCTAAGGGACCCCAATACCATCTAAGTTTGGGTATGTGGTTATGAATATTACTGATACACTTATGGAGCACAATGATTTGGACTAGTTTCGCGAAGATACCATTTCACAAGATGCTACCCTAAGGGAAAAGAGGATTGTAGAGTCTGGATTAACTCATGTAGCTAGTTTTCCTATTGTTGTGCAATGTCTTGATTTCATCCTAACTATTGCACTAACATACAATCCTACTCAAAGGCAATGCATTGATTCATAGGGCAATGTAATAATTGATTTAACCCCAACAATGATCAAACCCATTTTTTCTCCTCCTTATCCCAATCTCAAGATTATGACTAAAGCTGAAGCACTTAAACTCTAGCTAAAGGATGTAGAAGGGAACAAAAGGCTTATCAACAAAAGGTGGCTTAAGATAGAGAAGAAATCACTGAAAAAAGTACCACTGAATCCTAAGAGGTCTGACTTCTTTGAGGACATTGGGGACATGATTACATTGTTGGAAAGAATTTTTGGAAAGGAGAACTCTTGTATCTTTAAGCACTGGATATTTCCATTTATCCATTTGATTCTATAAGGAAAGCAATTTTTAGATTGGGGGTAGATTATTTCAGATAACATCAAAGACCAACTACTAAAACTAACGGAAACCAAGACATTCTATATGTCTTCATATGTCACATATTTTGTTGAAAGGATGGGACAGTTTCTTGGATTAAATATGAAGGGTCAATGGATGATGGTCCAGATCAGAAGAATGTCTGGGAATATTATGACCAATTGAAGCTTAAGAAGGTGGAAAAACATTTCAAAAGAGTCAATGATGCATTCTTTTATGTTATTATTAATCAACACACAAGTGATATTGGTTTTATATTATCACGGGATGTCATGGAATTCATCCAAGAGTGGGGATATTGGTTTATCTAGTACCCCAAGTCCACATATTTCAGATTATTTGGTTATGATGGTCACCCTTTTAAATTTCCAAGATGTTGTGGTGACAGATGGGTCTTCATGGAGTTCGCTTGTCAGGCCATGGATGTGAATGTTATGTTTTTTGTAGAACATAAGACCTGTTGCCATTCTTTCCCAATGTAATTGGGGTTTTATTCTTTTTCATTTCAGTAGTAACCAAAACAACAACAGAAGAATTTTAGCACTTGAATTTTCAGCAACATACATCCAGGAAATATTTTGATCCAAAGAGAAAATTGTATGGTTTGTATGCTTCACGATTTCCCCATCATCGGCTACTTCTCGAGGAATTTTGGGCCAACTTGCAAGATCATTTCGAGGTAAGGAAAAGGGGGTATGAGAGAATGACAATTCCCCAAATGAAATATTTTGAGGTTAAAATGGATATTCCAGAAGGCACTACTAATGATGGGATCACACTTGATCCCCCATATGAAATGGATAAAGTGACCACTAAATATTTTGAGCCTATCAATTGGATGGAAAAAGAGGAAACTAATATTCGTAAAATGTCACAGGTAGTGGTAGATAGAAGTGTGAGATGGATTGAGCTTCGATTAAAGCAACCAAGGGGTAAGGATTCAAAGAAGAGGGGTTCTATCAGTGAGCCTACTTCCTCTACTATGACAAAATAATATAAGAGATTGAAGAAAGTTGTTGCAGCAGTGGAGACAACCATAGAAGAGTCTTCCTCAGCAGAAGAAGAAATTTCAATAAACCAGATTAATGAAGCTTTGCAAAAAGCTAAGGGTACTTATGAGGTAGTTGTTGCTGGGGTTATTTCAAGTCTCGGCACCACACCTTTAGCCACTGTATATCCTGGAAAAGAGGTTACTGAAGAAGGTCCTTATGTTGTCCCTCCACAAATTGAGGATACCACTCCTATTGTGCCATCAACATCAAGAACAACATCTGTTGAATAGGAGATACCCTCCATGATTAATGTAACAGATTCACTCCTTCCTCAGACTTCGCGAGAACTCCATCTCAAGAAGGGGAAAGGTCAGAATGGGAAGAATACTTGGAGAGGGTTGAGGAAGAACCAAGAGAAGAAGAAATTGGATTTGAGCCTAGAATCCTATGGGTTACAGATGAAATGAATAAAGTTTTAATAGAAGAGCAGGAAGAAATAATGGAAAGTTCCCAAAGATTAGTTGTTGAACAGTTAGCTCAAGAAGAAGAAGAATAGAGAGAAAATTGAAGAGCTAGCCCGAGAAAAGGAAGTTGTTGAGGCACATAAGAAAATTAAAGAAGAGGCTCTTTCACTAGAATTGGAACTACATAAGAATATTGAACAAGATAAGGTAGCAAAGGAATAACTCTATGCCATGGAGTTGGAACAACATAGGTTAAGAGACAAAGAGAACACTACATGGAAGGAGGAAGAAATGAAGAAGATAAAAGATATTAGAGCCCAAAATGAGAGAATGGAGTAGGAAAGGTGTCTAAAGGAGCAAGAGGAGCAACAAAGGATTTCTTTCGAGTAGACCATGGAGGTAATTTATTCTACACGTCTATCATTAAATCCTCCTTGTATTCAACAAGTAACTACTCAGCCAGCTACTCCCACTTGGCTCAAGATAAATCTAGAAAAGAGACAACAAGTGCAAGCTTAGCTAGTGGCATGGGATGAAATGGTAACGGAGATTGACAAGGTTAAACCAAGAAAGAAGCCTCATGTTATGCATTCTACAAAATTGAATGATGATGGAGATTTACTAGAAAAAATTGCTACACCTATTGCTGACAAGGATGACAAAGAATTGCAGGTTGAAGATTATCAAGTAAGCACTATTAATATGGGAAAAAAACAAGAAATCAACAAATAAATCTGATTGATATTGTTTTCACCACCACCAAATCAATGTTAATCAAGGATAAGCAAGCTAAATATCAACTTAAGGCTCAAGTTGGAAAGATGAAATATTTTATGAAGGAGTTGATTACATCCACTCCTGAGCAGCCCACACGGTCAGAGGTCCCTATTTTGATGAGCTACAAGGAGTTGGATGGGTTGAATGAGATGAAAAAGAAGGCCACCTGGTTTGATAATTGGTTCAATGTTTTTAGGTTTGACATGGATAAACATTTGGATGAAGGTTTTAAAAATTCTTATGCAGGCCTTGCTTTGGTTGAAACAATAGAAGGATTCATATGGAAATGGTGGGATGAGGAAGAAAAGCTTACGCAATACTTGGGAAAGCTAAAGGTGATAGCTAAAAGTTCTAGTGAGGAATTGATTCGGTCACAAATTTTGGGTGATGAGGGTCCTAAATATGTTTCAAAGGTTATTAATGTGTCTATTTTCAAAACCCAAAATCTCATTGAACAAAGAATGGCTATGCTCAAGGGCATTCATGACATATGGGAGTAGGTAGGCATATTTGAGAAGATTGTTGCAAAACTCATGGAAAAAAATTTACCTCTAGATCAAACGCTCAAATCATTGGGAGAAATAAAAGATGCTTGGGAGGTGAGACTTGATAAAATAATGAAAGAAGGAGACACTGTTGAGTCAACACTCATGGATAGGCTACTAGACATCATGTGTGACATGCGATGGGTAATCACAGAAATCGATTAGTTGATGGAAATTGTTGCGGCAGTGGAAAAGAGGTTTGAAGATCCAAAGTTTAAAGTTGACTAGGTCGATGGACCTGATGATGATGTCCTAAAATAGATCTTTTGGAATTATGATGAGTATCATGGGATTCCTCATGAAGATGACAAGTATAGAAGATTATTCTATTTTTTTCAACCAGTTTCAGGCACCTTTTTGGACAATAGCACCTTCAAATCAGTTTTGAGATAGATGAATAACTCCATATCCATTTTGATGAGCTAGAGATTGGACATGTTGTTCAAAAGAGGATAGAGTTGGAACTCCAAGTCATATTTTGATTGAATTAGCATGTGGCATACCTTTCAGCACCTACATTTCTAGCAGAGACAAACACTCGGAGTTAACTAGGCATCCCTATAATTGTGGATCTAGGGCCCAGAATTGTGGATCTTGATTTTTGATAAGAGAGATTGATGATAATTCTATCTATAACTTAGAATTCTCTCCTGATTGTAAAGGTTAGCTAATTGAAGTTAGATTTGCTACCTAGAGACTAGAGATAGTTTTCAATTTTTATAGCTTTTATGTAAGATATTTAAACACTTTTACAGTTTTAATGCAAGTAGTTTTATTTCAAAATTTGTTAAGTTTAACGATGATGTTGATAAACAATGGTTATTTGTATGCCAGTGCATATTGTTGTGCATAAATGTTTCTTATTTTATGGAAATCAATAGAAGACTTTGAATTTAAAACCATTTTATTGCATTATCTATGAATGAGGTTTCTTGATGTTTGTTGATCTGTTAATTCTATTAATGAACTTGTAATTGTTTTGTTATTGAAAGTTTTTTAAAAGTGATGATGAATGATTTGTATACTCAGCTATAAATGTTAATGCATATAAAAACCCTGTTTGTAAACAGAGCCATGGTTCTCAGTGTTGGTGAAATTTTCAGAATGGATTTTGTCTTTTTTCAGAGAGAAATAGAGTAGAGATATTTTGTTTTAACGTTGTTGTGTCACTTTTGACCATCAACAATATGTAGATAAAAGTGTTCCTATTTTTTTAGTAAAATATAACATAGTATTTAGTGTGTGCCCCCTATTTTTTGTTGTATTTACTATATTTTAAATTGGTTAGTAGTAATATATTTAAGAGTGAGCTTCAGAAATTATTGTATTTTTAATATTTTATTGGTGCATGATTTTTATCCTCAAAGTGCATCATTTGAGCATGCATGCATGTCACACAACTTGCACAAAATTAAATTTTTGAATGCATAAAGAATGAAGCATAGAATAATCTTATATTTTTTCAAATTTTGATAAGATGATCAAAAGTTAGAAAGAAAAAGCAATACATATGTATCTAAAAAATATAGAAATGTTAGTAAAAGAAAATAAAAATAAGTAAATGTTAATATATTCCAAATAGAAAAAGAATTATATGGTTAGAAATCTAAAAAGATGTGTGATATTTTGGTGGTATTTTTGTCAAATATTATTATTAAATGAGTAAATGTGATGACATTAAAGTTGAAAATACTATTGAAGATAAAAAAAAATTAAAAAAAAACCATGTCAAATTGGAGCAAATTAGAAGTCCAACCCCTTAGGCTCATTATCCAAACCTATTCCAAAGAAAGAAGGGCAAGAATTTTTCTGAGTAAAAAATGAGTGTGTTATGTAACATGCTTGTGTTTTCAAAACTTGATTACTTTTTATAAAAGGTCCTTATCTTTAAGGTTTTCTAAAAATATATCCTTATATAGTTAATTTGACAAATATTTAGGATTAATAATGTAATTTCAAGTGAATATTTTAATATATGAAGTTGAGTTTAAATAAATAGATTGAAGTAAATTAATAAGAGAGTGAAATTAAATATATCTTTGAAGGAGAAAGGAATCAAAATTTAGTGGAAAAAGGGACTTTTATTATGGTAAATAATTTTAGAGTGATGAGGGAGATATGGAGAGAGAGAGATGGAGAGATATAGATATCGGGAAGAGAGAGGTAGAGAGAGTGGGATAGAGGGGGGAGGAAGAGAGGGAGAGGGAGAGAGGTAGAGTAGAGAAGGAGAGATGGAGATATAAATAGAGAGGGATGGGGAGATGAAGAGATGGAGAGATAGATGGATAGAGATAGAGAGAGGGATATAGGGAGATATATAGAGAGATAGGTAAAGATAGGCAGGCAAAGAAGGAGATAGATGAAGAGATAGAGATGAGGGATATAAAGAGAGACATAGAGAGAGGGGGAAAGGGAGAGAAGGGGAGGGAGATATAGAGATAAAAAGATAAAGAGGAAAATATAAAGAGATAGAGGTCATTCAATGTTTATATTTCACTTCTATGGGTTCAACATATAATAGTTAACATTAAAATTTCCTAAAATATTATGTACATATAAAGGGCTTGTATTTTTAAAACATGATCATGTTTTGTAAAATTCTAAAAGGTTGAGTCTTAACATGTTATGAAATAATAAAAATGAATGTATGGTATAATTTTTATTCTATGTCAACTTATTCATGTGATTCCTCTTATACCAATAGACCTATTTGCTATGATCTAGGGATGAAGTTCAATATTGTTATAGTGATACCTCATCTAGATATGTTGATATGTTGATAGTTTTATGCCATTCTCCTATCCTTTTATAGATCCCAATGCATTGAGGAAATTGGTTAATGATCTTATAATCTAATAAAATGATATTCAAATTTAAATAAAGAGGCTCAAGGTTAATCTATAGTCCAAATCCAAGCTTGCAACTATGAGAAATAAAATGGCTAAACCCCCATATATCCCCCTTATTACTCAATACAATTAGTTCGATTTATCTTTGGTTTACCTATAGAATGAACTCAATTCCAAGATAATTTTATAATTAAATGGTGGTATAAATTATTATAAAAATTGCTACAAGTACTATTGAGATTTAATGGCTCGATAACATTCTAAAGAACTTGATTTTGGTGTTATGATTGTGTTGAACCCTCAATTTAGTCCACTATGATTTATAGTGATATTGAAGAACTAAGACTATCATTTATCTAATTATACATAAGACTATCCAAGCCTAAAAAGTTAGGCTTAAAATTTGAATAAATATATAACATGAGAGGGATAGGTAGAGAGATAGATATGAGGAGAGAGGTGGGGAGATAGATAGGGAGATATAGAGTTAGAGAGAGGGAGAGGGAGAGGGAGAGGGAGAGGGAGAGGGAGAGAGATAGAGATAGAGATAGAGATATATGGAGAGATAGTGAGAAATGGAGAGGTCTTCACCAAATTGATATCTCCTCTCTCTATCTATCTCTTTAATTCACCACCTTCAATCTCTCTATCTCTCTCTCCATCCATCCACACTCTAACTCTCTCTTCCCCTCTCCTTATCACTCTCATCATATTTTTACCTTCCTCTTCATTAATGTTGAAATATATTTTCCCTAAATGTGAACACAAAAGATTAAACATAAACACTAACTTATAAAATATCCCTCTCTATAGAGAGAGATGAATTTTTTTATTCTTTAGTATTGATGTTTAGGGTTGTATGTTCACATTTATGGAAATTATATTTCAATATTAATTAAGAAGTTAAAGGGAGTATGGGAGTGATAAGGAGATGGGGAGAGAGGGTTAGAGTATGGAGAGAGAGGAAAAGAGAGAGTGGGGGTAGTGAGATAAAGAGATAGAGTAAGAGAGGGGAGATATCAATTTGGTGAATACCTCTCCATATCTCTCTATCTCTCCCTCTATATCTATCTCTCTACCCCTCCCTCTCCCTTTCCCTCACTCTATCTCTATCTATCCATATCTATCTTTCCACCTCTCTCTCTCTCTATCTCTCCCTCTCATGTTATATATTCATTCAAATTTTAAGCCTAAATTTTTAGGCTTGGATAGTCTTATGTATCATAAAAGAAAGGATAGTTTTAGTTCTTAGATATCACTATAAATCATAGTGGACTAAATTGAGGATTCAACACAATCAAACCACAAAAATCAAGCTCTTTAAAATGTTATCAAGTCATTAAATTTCAATAGTACTTATAGAAATTATTTATAATGATTTATACCACCATTTAATTATACACTTATCTTGGCATTGAGTTCATGCTACAAGTAAACCAAAGATAAATCTAACTATATGTATGTATGTATGTATATCCCTCTCACCCCCTTTATATTGATCTCCCTCTCTCTATCTCTACCTACCTATATCTATCTTCCCTTTTCCCCCTCTATATATTTATCTAATTTCCCTCTATCTCTTTATCTCTCCATCATCTCTTTATTTATCCCTCTCAATCCCTTTCTATTTCTCCTTCTCTATATCCTCACCCCTCTCTCCCCATCGTCTATCTCTCTATATCCCTCTTTATATATATTCTCTCTATCTCCCCTCTCTATATTTAGATACTCTCCCTCCATCTCTCTATCTCTATCCTCTCTCTTTATCCCTCCCTATCTCTATGTCCCCCTCTCTATATCTCCTTCTATGTCTTGTTGGACACTAGGAACACTGAGAGGGGGGGTGAATCAGTGTTCCACAATATTTGAATTTCAAATCATATCTAAAACTGTCAATAGCAATATTAAAACTTAACAGTATCCACAACATATAAACAGAAGGAAATATGAAAACACACTAAAGAACACCATAACACCAAGATTTTTACAAGGAAACCCTGTTAGGGGAAAAACTATAGTGGATGTTAGTCCACAATATATACTCTGTTAAAAGTATGAACAAAAGGGAATGCACTTGCATTTAGGCACACTGCCTAGAGCTCACTGCCTTACAAAATGTTTGGGAATAAAAAAAAAGGTTGAACTGAGAAAATAGCATCTCCAAATGCCTGGATTCAATTCCAATGAGGCTCAGTTAAAATGATCTTCAACCCTTTTGAATGACTCTATTTTTCTGCTCTTCTCTACTCTGCTCTACTCTATTTTCTACCCTTCTGAAATCCTTCTAATAATCGCACACACATCTACTCTACTTTACACACATTTGCATACTTTCACACTTCTTCACATCCTCACACACTCTTCACATCAAAATGAATCAACCAATCTGATACATATATCCGCTAACAAGATTTCATTACTATATGTCAACTTTAAACAAGATATAATATTCTTCCACATGTCAACTCAAATCACCAATTAGAATTAATGTGTACCCACACAAGCCGGCTAGACTATAGTAGGGACCCAAATAAAAATTCCCAACACAAGAAATATTAAAACAACTACTCCTTATACAACCATGACACACTATATACATCAGGTCGGCCATAATGAGAAAAGAAACAATAAGTCATTCTA
>VDFB02207746.1:0-30337 GCA_007258455.2 Sequoia sempervirens | reverse complement strand
TGTGTATCTCTGGGAAAGATGCATGGTTGCATGTGAGCCTTGTAAAGTTTGTATATTTTTTGATTACTGCAAAGCGGTCTCATAAAGAGAGGTTTGGAACCAAAATTATGTCAACATGTGCGATAATGAGAGTTTTTTCCTTGAACCTTGTTATATATTCAAAGAGTAACTAGCAATGCAAACAACGTTCCCTTTAGTCAGATGCCATTCAATGCATTGAGTTTGCATTAGTGGATTATGTACCTTCAGCCACTAGTTTGAATCAAAGTATGCATATGGATTCAGAATCAAAAGCTCTTTCCTGTGAACACATTTTTAATTTGCCTATGCATTTGCCCAAAATGCTTTTAACCAGCAGCATTGGCCAATTACATTTCGCCATTTAACATATTACTTATTTTTTTGTACAGTTTGCATTTGGAGAGCTATTTTATATATTGGAAAATTAGCATATATCTATTTTTCTATTCAACTGAGTAGCTTTACAAATCATTTTCATTTTAAAAACTCGGGAAAATGCGGACGCATAAATTGATTAAATAAATTTAAGCAAAGGCATAGTTTGAAAGTTGGTGGCTAGAGGTACGTAATCCATGAATACAGATTAAATGCATTAGAATATGAGGAAAATGTGAGCGCAATGCATGACTGCAAATTAAATGCATTAAATGGCATCCGCCGAGGTGAAACTTCGGAGTGGCTTGTGGCCATGCATGGACAAATTTTGGTCATTTAATATAGAGTTAAGCCGCTTGCTATGCATATCTATTACTTTGTGTATGTTGTTTTTTGTGTTCTGTAAGCCTGTGTTCTCTAAACGTAAGCTCTATAATTGCTTTGAGCTTTTTCACTATAGTGAAAGCATAAAGGATAAAGGAATTTTGTGAACTGTTATAGTTAATGTGCTCACAGGCACATATGCAAAATATGGAAGCATATACAAGGGAAGCAAACTATCCAAACAAAGTCTTCAAAGAAATGTGGTCCCATGAAATGCATTAAGTATTCATAATGGACACTTTGGTTTTCACATGTTAACTTTGTCAGGTAATGCAATTTGACATGAACAATGTTGAAGCCACATGACATGAACAATAGAACTATTCAACACCGAATCCTATGCTTGTAATAATTATTGGAAAAGTCAGAATGCCATAGATGAAATAATATGAATAAAATTTAGTTTCTAGTTTTCTTGAAATGCAATGAAAAAACTACTATAAAGGCATAAGACAAGGTTGTGTAACATATTGCCATTCCTGTATCTAATTTCTTTGGACACGAATGCTTTACACATTTGATTGCAATAGTAACATGTCTACTAAAATGGAACAATAGAGATCATAATTCAGTAGTTTTTAGTGTGAGTATATATGTATCCTGATACATATAAGCTCGATCTGGCATTTATGAAAACTGCTATGTACGGTGAAAGAGCTAATTAGTGTTACTATATGTGATATCCATATAACATAATAAATTGGTACAGGCTAGAGTGGCACATCCATAAATACATGGATGCATGTATACACAGTTGCATACAGGGATACATAGAAGCTTAGATGAATACATGCATACATGAATATGTGCATATGTGCATATGGACATAGAGGCATATATACATGTAAATATGCATATATGCAGTGAAAGCAACATATGGATTTGTGTATACAGGAGTGTACTTTATACATTAGAATGCATGATGGAAAAGTGACTGTAAAGTACAATGCATAAAAGCAGGGGCGAGACTTGGTTGCATTAACAGCATAAAATGAAAAAAGCCAAAGGAAAATAACTATTTATTGTCTCAAATAACTTGTTAATGGGTCTAGAGTGTGCAACCATAACAACTTCTACTTGGTCACCATAAAGTCTTGAAAATGTAATAATCAGAAAGCAAATATTGGAAAAGCTAGGAAGGACAGAATGCAAAAGGGAACATTTAAACTATATAGTTTGAATGGCATTATGCATAGAGGGGTAATAATTATTGAACATATATGTCAGACGTACATAGAGAACCATTGTCTTCATAGGTGCAAAAACAAAATTAGAGTTTCAGATGTCCATATTCAAGAAGACTTTAACATAGTAACCTATAGAAGTGTCTAAATGTATAATAGCAATAGAGTATTTTAAAACCAAAGATGTCTTTAACATGTGAAAGCCAGTGAAATGTCTTGGAGCATGGAAAGACGAAAAATTAAAAGTCTGAACAATGTAAATCTGTCCTCCTATATTCCTAGTTTCCTGTAAAGCCAACAAAATGCTATGTATTAGAAACATAGTTTGTATGGATAGTGATTTGAGGTGTTGGTTCAGAAGAGAAAAAGTTTACATATGAATGACTTTATTACCTTCTGGTGATGTTTCCTGTCTATTTGTCAATGCAAATAGCTTCAACAATGGCATTGTTTTGGTCAAGGCTAAAATGTCCTTCAACACTGAAGTCCCATAGGATGAATATCACTGCTAACTTGTCCTTGATATAGTCTTCATAGCTGAGCCTTTGCAGTGTTGGCAATAGACGGTGCATGGTGACCTGGTCAATTGAAGACTAAATTGTTTGATTGTCATAAGTTGTTATGGTAGTTTTAAGTTGCAAACAGAATGTATAATTGACTTGCTGGTTGCACTGTTTGCAGTGAGCAGTTTTTTCTTGGAGTGTGCCATAAGCAGCGAATTTGAATTTGCATTTTGGACAGCATGCATGAAATGGATTGGAAAATGCATTTGCTTCTTTTAAAGTACTAGAAACCTATAGAATATGGTTCAAAATTGTTAGAGGAGACAAAAATACAAGTTTGGATGTGCTAGTTTTTAAAAACATAAATGTCAATAGCTTAAAAGTTGAATGTAGTAGGCTGTTGAGTTTTTCCAAGCTTCTTTTGTCATTCAAGCTACAGATGAATGTTGACCGATATGTGTGAAATGTGTTCTTTTGATCTATTTTTCTTACAACATTCTTGAAAAGCATTGCAGGTGTTTTATTTGTATGCAACTAGTCTTCGATTGCAAAGTATTGTTGCTCATATGTTGACTGTAATAGCAGATTCAATTCAATGAGAGAATTAGATTTTGTTATAGAAATTGTTATAGAGACCACTGTAGAACAAAAAAAGGTTGAAACTAAAAGAACAGGTAAAAGTTTTGTAGACCGAAATACCTATGCTCTGTCTATGTCAGTGTGGCCATCTTTGACGTCAACTACAAATTGGGTACCCATTTTTCTGGCACCAACTACTAGCGTAGCTATTGTGCCAGCTGGGTACTCATTTATAGTTGTTAGAAATTGGCTGATAGTCGTACTTGGAATGAATTTGTACTCTTGATAGAGGTGTAGGATGTTTTTCAGTGGTGCTTATGTCTGTTAAAATCAAAATGCAATCACAGTCACCTCTGTCATAATCTATACTAGGTGCAACTTGAAAATCTGAGATTGAAATAGCTGACCTCGGGACTATTTTAGGCTCATGTTTATACACAAGGTTTCCACGAACATTTAATGTGATTGTCATTTCTACTTTGTGATTCTGCTAGATTAGCACGCAACATTTCCCTCTCGTGTTTTGTTGGCCTTATCCAATGTTGCTTTGTAGACAATAAAGCACATCACCTTTGGAAGGTAAGTTCTTCTTTTGTATTTAGTTGTTCGATTGAAACAATCTTTAGGTTTCTTGACTTTTGTCCTACAAGGAACAAGGATAATGTCGGGCTGAATGCTAATTTAATATTAGTAAGTCAAGTAAATGATGTACAATGAAGAACCAAGCACTTTACCGTTGTTAACTCTTCCCAATTTGCATTTGTTTTTCCTATCTTTTACATCTTTTGGTGTCCTCGAAAGAATTGGAACAATGTTATTTGAATATTTGTGATTTGGGTGAATGAGTATGAAGGAATAATACTATGTATGCTTTTACCATTGTAACATTCTTCTTGTGGAGTTTGTATTTGCTTTGACTATCTTTTTAGTTTCATCCATAGATCTCCTCAAGAAATCATGGATATAGCATTGAAAAAGACATTGCAAAGCATAAAGTGATATAAGGCTATAAGTTCTATAAAGTTGAATTTGTCTATCAAGCAACATGCAATTTTAGGAAAATTAGATTGTGATCAGTCCAATATGCTTCATTTATAGATAGAGTATATATTTGTAGTCGTGTTGGACCAAATGTGGTCAATGACTGTCTTGCCCATGCTGTGTTGTTGGTTCAACATAAATTGTATATTGTTTTGCTGCATATAGTTGTGAAGTATTTTTTTGCTTCTGCTTTCTGAAAACATTTTGACATTAAAATCAGCCTAAAATGTACATGTTTTATGAATTTGTGGATGCAATAATTATTTCATAAGATTATGACATCATTTATGGCAAGCATGTGTCTTGCATAAATATTACAAACATTGAGTTCATTGTTAGATAGCAATACTATTGATGTGTGATGTATTTCAATATTTCGAGGCTCTCATGTTGTTTTGCTTTGACAGAGTAAATGTTTCCCGGTTATGCCATGTATGTTATGTAAAGAGAATCTATCAAAATACTATAGCAAGATATTTAGCTCAAAGGGATGCATATGTGTTTCTTGGAGACACAAGATATCAAATTGCATTATGCCATAGTCATTGACAATGTCTTCTGCATGTGCTTTCAAGCTATGAGTGTTCAATGTACATAGAAGCATATGTGATTTGTTTTCTGAACATGTGCTTTGGTTATCAAATTGCTATTGTGCACATGTTTGGAGACGCGACATTTCTAGTTGTATTTTGTCTTTAACTTTGAAGTTTTTTGTAGTTAAAGGTTGTAACAGAAATAATGATTCTACTGATTTTGTTCATGATAGAGCTATATAGGTTAGCCCATGCTGTCTAATGCCTATGGGATCAAAAGCCAAGGCCTCCATTATTAATCCTTGGGATCAATGTATGGTTCGTGCACATGCTACTTGTATTGGGAATTGTTTTCTAATTGTAATTTTCTTGTTTGTTGTTATTTTCTGGATTGGCCTAGCAATGCGTTGTATAGGCACCCAGTCTTTGTCAATGATAGTAGAATAGCATTGTGCTAGTTTTGTGCATTGATGATGTCTAATTGATGGGTCATTAAATTTAATCCAGACAATATCAATATTGTTTTGTGTTGTATATGCTTTAAAAATTCCATCTGAACCATTGACAAGGCCATCTTGAACATTGTAATTGCCTACATAAAGTTCAACAAGAATGTTTGGTTTCAAGCATATTTGTGATGGAAGTGTCGTTGTGTGACTGTATACTCGTATTGTATTAAGGTCCTCCTCAAGTTCATCTATTGCATCTAGCACTATCATTTGGGTTGGAATGATTGATAACATTTTGTTATTATGTGCTTGAACATCAATTCTCCTATAGAAAAGGTGTGGAAGCAATGGATCAAATGGTACAGGATGAAAGCAAATTTTGTTGAGATAGTCTATGTCATCAGTTGTCTGAATGCCTACTCGTAGTCTATTAAGGATTGAAATAAATATTTCATCTTTTTGTCTCATGGTAGTCACCAATGAATAGCATTTTATATGGTCTTTCCAAAAACTATAAGGCATTAATTCAATTGAGGTAGGCCTATTTTCAAAAACCACAGAGTCAAGGACAGGTTGTTCCTGGTAAAGGTCACCACAAAATATTGTATCAAGGTTTCCAAAGTATGCTGTAGGCATTTGCATTATGTCTCGTGAGTCTACTATCAATATATACCGTGAGGGAACAAGTTGAGCCAACCAATGATATCTCGTCTATAAGAAGTATGCACAATTGATCATAGTGCTTTGACATAGTGTCAAGCACTTCAGTGTTCAGTGGCAGGAATTCTGATGTTGTAAAAGGTATGTGAAATGTTGAATGTAATGTGAATCCTCCTATGTTATATGTCGCTTACCTCAGATATGCAGTTAATAGTTTTTCCTTGGGTTTGTTTGGATTATTGTCAACAAAATTTCTATAGATGCGAATGAGAGCTTGGAAGATGGCCTTTGCTGTAAAATTCTTTCCTATTCCAGGTCCCCCAGTCAAAAACAAGTACAATGGCTTTTGTGGATTTTTTATCTTTTTTATGAGAACATCTTTAACAATTTCTTGTTGTTCTTTATTTAACATTCATCTTAACTTGTCGTATTCATTGTTATCTATAATCTGTGGGTGCTTTGTAATTTCAAATCCATTGGAATGCATGGTATTTGGGTTAGAATGACCTATGTTTGGAAGGTCTATTTGTATGTCATATAGTTCTTTCTAGAAAAGATTTGCTTGCATTGGTAGGTCAATGAGCTTTTCATCTTCAAGAGACTGAAGATCATTTATAGCTTTGTCAATGTCACCCCATGGGGAGTTTGTGTTGTGGATGAAATTTGCACTATTTGTTTGAATGGTTTGTCCATGGTACATGTATGCATGTTCCCAAGAGTCAAATTTTTGTTTGAGTTTATGCTCATTAATGGTAAATGGAACATAGAGAATCAATTGCACTCTGCAATGATTCTCTATATCAAAGTATTTGTTGAAATTGATAAACTGTACCACATTTGGTTTGGCCTTTGGTTCAATTGTAGCACCATATTTGTTGTACCTGGAAACAAATTCTGCAAGACATATGTCCACCATTGTTTCAGGACGTTTCAAATAGTAGTCTATAATAGATTTCACAAGAACGTTTTCTGATTCATCTGGCTCATTGCTCAATTGTTTAACAAATTTTAGTATAAATGTGTGATCATTGTCAGATCATGTATCAATGAATATGCATTTTCTTGAACTGTAATTTAATGGAAATGACAAAACAATATGTAGTTTGTTGTGACAAGCTGCAAAGTTAAGCATGACATTTCCAAGTTTACTTCAATACCATTCGTATTGCATCAATATTGTCTTGCTTGTGGTCTGTACGTATTCTTTTGAATGCATATGCCATTGACTTGTCTACTTTTGCAATATATGAGCTACAATACATTGCAGCAGCATATGCATTGAGGACAAACTGTGCATCTGTATTAGCCTTCCAAAGATCTGGAATTTTCCTTGAAAAACTATTGTTCCATATTTGTGATGGTTTTCTTTGTAAAAAAAGCGTGGGCCTGTTTAATGTTGAGCTCAAAGCTTCAATGTATTCATTGTCAATTAAATTTATTTCTTTCAAGAACATTTGAAAAGTGAATGTTTTGTCATAGTTTGCTTTTTGGAGTTTTGCAAAGATGTCAGTGGCATTTGTAGTTATCGCTTCAGTCTTTTGGAGTATTGGTAAAAGTATAGTTGACTTTTGCATTGGTGGAAAAGGAAAATTGTATCTACAAAGTCATTTTCTTGATCTCTTGCATTTCTTTGTATGATGATGTTTGTGTAGCATTGCTAAAGCAGGTTCCAAATTTTTAGTGTTGCAAGTAATATACTTATCAACAAAAGCTATGATGTTTGCATTGTTATCTTCTGTGTAGATTGGTGCATTTTTAACCCATATGAGGAAATGATCATGTTCATTTCCTCAATTTTGGAACTCAGTGACTGAGAAGTAATCAATGACATTTCCAAAGAAAGAGTCATCTGTAAGTATCAATTTTTTAATTGCATTGATTCTATGTTTATAGTAACGTGCACAAGTGATAGGATCTTTCTTGATTAGTTCAAATTTGTCAATGTGTGTTGGGTCATTAGATTCTTGACAGTTTTGTGCTGATTGGTGTAGATTGTGCAGTTCTTGTAATGTTTGAATTAGTGGATCCCAATTTTGCTCAGCACTAGAGAAAGTGATGAAAAATGTCGGTGGTCCTAGTTGTCAAATCATAGCAAATACATTTTTCTTAAGTTGTTGTGAATAGTCTGGAGAGATTCTTATTCTTTTGAAATCAACATATCCAATATCTAATTTAAGAATTTTTTCTAGATTTGGTTTGTGTTTAACGTCTTTTGCTAATAGCTTTCGTCCTTTTAACTGGCCTTTTCAGATTCTTATTGTCATTGTAGACAATACTTGTTGTATTAGTACCTTAATAGCTTTGAAAAAAATGTTTGTTGTATGATATGCAAATTGTCTTTGTGACTGTAAGAGCTCCCAACGTACTATTTTCTGATATGTAAATTTTTTTACAATGTCATTATCACGTGGTTTGCCAAAGAATAAAGTTGGGAAATTCATTTCTTCAGCATACATGTCCTTAAATATTCCAATTGGATACTTGTCCTCTGCAGGTGCAATTTCAATAATCTTGTCTTCCATGTTATGGATACTTCTAGACTCAGTAAATCCATGTATCCATGTTTCCGATGGGTTTTCATTTTCCATTTCACTATCTGATTTTGTTTCACTTGTATTTTGTGGACTATTGTCTTCATTTTCTTGAGTGCATTGGAGAACTTCTTGCCAATCTTGGTTTATGTGGACTTTGTGCATTTTGTATAATGGTGTCCTTGTTAATTGAGTCAAAGCTTGCATGATGACATTTGGGTGCACCATGCCTTTTCGAAATGCATTTTTGTATTTTAAGCGTCTTTTCAATGAAACATCAATTGTTTGTGTGTTGTTAATTGATTGTGGTAATGCTCTTTGTACAATGTTCATGTCAACAGGGACATTTATAATAGAACCTGTTAGGCCTATTTGAGACCTTTTGAACCCTAGTTCCCAAATCTGTGCAAATGTAATTCTAAGTGAGACAAGTTGTTCTTCTAGCTGAGTTAAATTTTGCACATAGCACAATGGTCTATTAGTTCTTATTTTCTATGGGGTAGCATACTTTGGAATAGTGGATTGTTTCAATGCAAAGTAGCATACATGGCATATGAAATCTGTGAATGGTAAGGAATCTGATTGTAGTAGCTTACAGTATAGTTGTTTTTGTTTTTCTTTGAATGTCCTGATGTCCTTGTTCAAACAGAGCACTTGGCAAATTGCACATGGGTATTTTGGTGTATCTTGTATTGCTGTTTTATAAATTTCTATTGGTGTCAATGTTTTTTTTTCTTTGGACTGGTAGGTACACTTTCTTTTTGTTTTTCTTTTCTAATCAAGTTCTTCAGGTGATTAAGTCTTATTGTTGATTTATGTTTAAAATTGTTTGTTGTGACAAATGGTATCAAATTCTTCTTGTTTTTTGGCAAAGCATGTGTCTTGGTCAAGTAAGTAATTTTGTATTGTGGACCACTTCTGATCAACTTTTTAAGTTGGAGTAAGCTTGTTGAGCATTGGCGAGTTAGATTTTGGGCTTTGATTCTTAGAAGCGGCTCAAAATGTCCAGCCAGAGGGTTTGTATCATGGAACAGTATAGAGACTGATTCTTTATATCCAGAATCATTAAAATCTAAGTACTTTCTTGATGTTGTCAATGACCAAAGGCTTATTTGTATTTTCAACCATTTGGATATCCAGTGAATGCAGAACAAGTCACCCCACAATCCACATTCACTATGGTCTGTGCATGGTCTTGTAGACAATCACATTTTGTGGAAGTATGTTTCTTGGTCATGTACTTTGTGCAATGTATATAAAGTATTAGGATTTAGTTCATTGTTATATGATTTAATTGCTTCTTTGTCCTTATTTTGAAGGAAAGTTAGGAAATGATCTATAGCTCCATTTCGTAATTGAGTTGAGGTGTACCGATTGTTAAGTAGTACTTGAAGCGAGTCAAACAAACAATCACCAACATTGTATGCAAATGTGCTTAATCTACAAAGGCCTTCAGCTCTAAGGACATTGTCAATGTTTGATATTCGAGGATACTTTGTGCACAATTTTTTAATTTCATGTGAACCTACGGGCTGTTTTGAAGTTACGTTTTGTGTTTCAATTTTTAACAATGGTTCAAAGTGTCCACTTAAAGAATTCATGTCATGAAATAGTATAGAGACTGATTCTGTGTAATCAGAACTATTGAACTGTAAGTACCTTCTTGTTGTTGTTCTTGACCAAAGGCATATTTGTATATTCAACCATTTGGATATCCAGTGAATGCAGAATAAGTCACCCCACAATCCACTTTCAGTGCAATCTGCCTGTGGCTTTGCAGATAATTGCATTATGCGGAAATATGTTTGCGGATCATGTACTTTGTGCAATGTATATAGATTATCAGGGTCTAGTTCATAGTTGTATGATTTTATTGCTTCTTTGTCCTTGTTTTGAAGGCAACTCAAGAAGTAATCTATAGCTCCGTTTTGTAGTTGAATTGATGTGTAGCGATTGTTAAGCAGTATTTGTAATGAGTCAAACAAACAATCACCAACATTGTATGCAAAAGTACTTAATCTGCAAAGTCCCTCGCTCTTAAGCGCGTAGTCAATGTTTGATATTTGGGGGCTCTTTGTCAATTCATAGGTGTCAATGTCTATCATTTTCTTTGTTTCTTTTGTATCCTAATGTGTTTGAGAATAGCAGATATTATGTATGAATAGTATCAAACGCTATCATCTAGATTACAAAATCTATAGTTTTATCCTATGTTGCCTATGTGCTTTTACTCAATAGCATTCTATAGTATTAATCATGTTGTCAAGCATCTTGGAAGATAATAATCTCTATATATGTTGGAAAATGGATCTTGAGTAGTAGCAGAAGCCTACGTGACATATTATACAACAAACAATTTTTTAGAAGCACAAGGGAAAAATAGTATTAATTCTTCAACTTGACCTTGTCATCCACTGTCCCCCACCAGGATTGTATGTACTTATTCCTATTACATTGAAAAATTGGATAAATGAGTACAATGCATGATGTATACTTTCAATGCCACAAACACAAAACAATATTTTCAGGTAGCTTTGTTTACATGCAACAAATGGTGGATAAGAATCTTTTTTGCTCACATTGTCAATCTTAGTCTATGGTATTTAAATGTTTTGTGTAATTGGATTCCTTTGTTTCTATGTACTTCTAAGTGACTGATTTTCTCAAAGAGCAGATGATTTTAAAATCTATTCAGATAAACATGAATTAAGTGGCATGTAGAGAATAGTTTCACAAATCATTTATGTTTTAAGAAAATCAGGGAAATGCAAAGGCATTGTTTGATCAAAGAAGATCTATGGCTTTTCTTATTTGTGGGAATAGCTTTAAAAATCATTTGCATTTTTAAAATTTGAGGAAAATGCAAAAGCATAGGTCCATTGAGCAAAAGCGAAGGCATAGATCGATTAAATAATTAAAAAAAGAGATTAAAACTCAGAGGTGCAGGCACACAGTGCATAAATGCAAAGTAAATGCATTAAATAGCATGTGGGTGGATGAGAAACTACTGCAATGGCTTGGTGGACATGTATAGCCAGGCTGCTTTGTTCATTTGTTATAGACTTAAGTCACTTGTTAAGCATGACTATTACTTTGCGCAAATTGTTTTTCTATTCTACAAGTCTTTTTTCTAGGAGAGTTTACAACAATTGAGTAGACTTTGTTATAGTTACAGTGTCCAAAACCAGAAATGAGTTACTTGAGGTAATAAATAGTTTCTTTCCTCAGTTTCCTCTCACTTTAGAGGTTTAAAGCATATAGTGAAATTGGCAATGTGAGCAAAAAAAATTGTGGTTAATGTCATTTTGCATGTAAACAAGACCCTGGAAAAATATTGTGTCATGTCTATGAGTAATGTAGTACATCATTCATTGTACTCATGTGCCATGTCAGCTTTTGAAATTAACTTTGTGGTCTTTTTTTGCAATACAAGAAGATTAAACATACATTCACTTGCACAGTGCATAGCAACTTGCCACATATATAAGTAGTCTTATGAACAAAATTGCCTTAAATGCATATAGGTAAAAACCAGTTGACATAAAACAAAGACTTATGACTCTATAGGCTATTTGAAACTGCAAACAGGGTTTAATAATTGCATTCTAGCAGTTCATTCTATTCTATGGATATTGTATAGAGGAAGTATAACTAATTAACACATAAGCAAAACCTGTTCTATTTTTCGAAGACAAATTACTATTGCAATTGTGGAAAATGCATTTTCCTGTTTGTATATGTGGAAGCAGCCTTTTAAATCATTTATGTTCAAAGAAATGAGGAATACAAGATGACAAAATGAATACATGAAAAAGAACTTTATGTAGTTATTATATTGAAGAATTTCAATTGCATTTCAAGAAAAGTAGAAAGATAATTTGGAAAACTGACCTTGCAATCTGCTATTGAATGATCAAGTATACTTGTAGCAATGTACAAATTCTGGCTATTATTATAGGCACAAGTAATTTTTCCTAGTACAATGACAAAATTGAGAAGTGAGCAAACCGTAAAAACATATACTATTTCATCTACAACCATGGGAAATCTTCCTAGAAGTGCATATTTGGAAAACTCTGCATTTTTATTTTTATTTTTAAAGGAGAAGGTTAATATGCTAACCTCACATTGCAATTTGTGCATGATTGTTTAAATACAATTGAAAGCACCGATCCCTGTTACAAGGACAATTTAGACAAATGAGTACAGTGAGTGACATATACTATGTTATTCATAAAAACAAAACAAAATTCTTATGTAGATTCATTTCGACGAGAAAGAACCTAAGTAAGAACTTTTGTTTCTTATAATGCAAATTGCATTTTATAATTTTAAAATACTTATTGTTATTTGTGTACCCTATAATATAGAACATATTTTGCATATGCATGCATTAGTGTAATTCTATTATTGCAATGGTAGCATAAGCTCTTTAAGAGCAATCAATGGAATAGATGCCATATTTGCTTAAGCGTCTGAAGAAGTGTAAATAGGCCATGGCAACCTATCAATACTAAGCCAAAAAAATAACACAAACCTATGCTAGCACTATTAAGTTCTGATAAAAACAATTTCTAGCTACTGTTTAATGCTAGACCAGCTATCACTTAATAGTGAAAGCCAGATAAATATTGATTTTCTAACTAAATGGGGTCATTTCATTTCCATATGCATAAGTTTATTTTGTACCATTATGTAGCACTTACTATTACTTGTGCAATGAAGCCACATGCAAGTAGAATTCATAACTCATGGAATTTAGATACACCCAAGGAGAAATACAAACCAAGGTTGTTGGCATCCTGATAAGAAAGATGATGAGATACATCCAATTAATGTATGCCACAACGTCTTATTCAATGAAGATGATTTGGATAGGAATGTTACAAATCAGAATCCTTATTGGTGTGTGAGTAATCCTCTTTTTCAAGACTTTTCAAGGAAATTGCATGCCAATACTATCAGTGAACAAGTGGAATCAGATTTTTTAATTGACTTTGTTTGATGGGTCAAATGTGCATAAGGATAGTTATAATTATTTCTTTGTTTTAATTATTATGTATATAAATACTATTTAATAGTTACCTAATTAATTAGATATGAAATGACGGAAGGGAAAAGAAAATTAATTAATTAAGATAATTTGATTCATTAATCAATAAGGTGAATTATCATGTAAAAGTACAAAAATTAGAAGTTGGGAAAAAATCCTCTTTGCTTTATGCTTTAATGACAACAAGAGAGATGAAAGCAATTGTGGAGTTTAGGCTTATATCTGTAAATTGCACTTGCCTGACAGTTTGTAAAGTCCTCTCAACACATTGTCCTCATATTGTTTGTAAGGTCCCATTATGGGACATGCTAACAGAATAGTGGCTCTAAAGCTTGCACTATGGAACAGTTCTGCAGTAATTGAAGATATGCAATCTTTAGAGGGCTCATAAGTGCCAAGTTATTGTTAAGCTCCCACATTGTACATTGGACAAAAGACAATTGCTTGTCCAAGGAACTAGTCTCTGAAGAATAGCGTAGGCTGAGCACTGTGAAACCCAATCTGCCTATGGACGTTATTTGCCCTATCACTGTAAACTCTTTCCTAGAAAAGACATATCGACACACACATATATGTATACATATGTATATATATGTATAGATACATCCATGTAAGAACAGATGAATGCATGTATGGACATAAACATATATGCATCCATATGCTTGCATGCATATACACATAGATGAATCTACACACACATACATATATGCATAAATACATATATGCATAGATATATCTAGAGTCACATGCATACATGCATATATGCATCTACAAATGTCTACATAGATATGCACATAGGTAAATGCATATGCACATAGAGACATGCATACATACATACATGCACTGACACATTAGGCAGAAAGTGATAGTGATAGTGAACTAAAGCACTGTGAAACACAGCTCCATTATGCACTTTAATGGAAAGGAACTGTGGAAAATAACAAATTATCATCTCAAGTAACTCGTTTCTAGGTCTGGACCCTGCAACTGTAACATCTCCTGCTCAGTGGCTACAAACTCTTCCTTAGAACTAGAGCTTACAAAATACAAAAAACAACACACGCAAAGTAATAAAAAATAGCAAGTGACTTAACTCTATATTAAATGACCAAAGTACCCTGGCCACACGTGCCCTCTAAGCCATTCCAGTGCCCTCACCTCGAGCCAGATTCCATTCAATGCATTTAATTTGTATTCATGCACTACATACATCTACCCACCAGTTTTGTAAACTATGTCTTTGCTTGAATTTATTAAATCAATTTATGCGCTTGCATTTTCCTGATATTTTAATGCATTCAATCTGTATTCATGGATTACGTACCTCTAGCTGCCAACTTTTAAACTATGCCTTTGCTTAAATTTATTTAATCAATTTATGCTCTTGCATTTTCCTAAATTTTTTAAACGAAAATGATTTATAAAGCTACTTGGACAAATAGGAAAATAGATAAATGCTAATTTTCCAATATATAAAATAGCTCTCCAAATTCAAACTATACAAAAAAATAAGTAATATGTTAAATGGAAAAATGTGATTGCCCAATGTTGCCAGTTAAAAGCATTTCAACCGAATGCATGAGTATTCTTGCCTTGACGCTAGGAACCAATAAAATTGACACTATAGAAAATAGTTTATCCAAGTGAGTGCTATTAGGTTTGTTATCTTCAATTTCAAACTCCTTTGACTTTAATGCATTTTCTTTGATGGTAGAATATGGAGATTATTTTTTTATTGAGAGTTCAGAACAAGATGACAAGTTTTTTTGATATCCCGAGTTTAACACATTGCAACAGCAAATAGATACAAAGACTGTGTGAGCCTTCTTTTAGAGTTTGGAGCAGAAGTAAACAACATAGGTACCCTTGAATACTTGTTTGTGTTCTCATTCTACAAGAGCATTGTAGAGTTCTGAATGTTGTTTTTAGTTGCTTGTTATTCAGTATGCTGTAAAAGTAAGGTAAAAAAATTAAAAAATCATGATGAATTAGAAAGCTCAACAATCCATTGTTTTTTCTATATTCCAAATTCCTGATTGTTTCATTTAACAAAATAAAGTTCTTGACCAGATTCTGCTAAACTAAAACAGATGGAGGAGGAAGTGTGTCTCTGTCGGAAGCAATTCTTGGGTGATATGAATTGATAGCAAAATTACCAGAAACCCTTTTTGCATCAGTGCATGTGTATTTTGAAAAAGTATTTTGATAAAAAAAGAATGTTCATAAAAGCTTTTTCACAGATTACTGGAGTTTAAACTGCTACTTGTTTATGCTACATGTCATTGTATTTCTTAGCTTATGTTTCCTATGTATTCCTTGTTTCCAATTCCTGGACCTTGTCTATATTTCCACATTGTGAATATATGTCTACGATAGCATTTTGAACTGTTATATCTACCTATAAGCCAATACATAGCTGTTGGGGATAAATAAGTGTGGACAATATTATAGAGACAAACTTATTTCAAGTGCCTTAAATTCATTGTCATCTTAGAAATAGGTTTTTACTTTTATGTGATATCTACCAATAGGAAGGGAGCACTGAAGGACCTAGCTAACAATTGCATCTTATGTTTCTATTCCCTCTTGTTTGGAGTAAGAATCTCTATTTGTGGTATAATAAAAAGCTCTATCTGTAGCAATATAAGACAAAGAGAGAAATATTATTTTTTAAATGATTTGTGTATTTTGATTCAAAGTTTTCTAATATACGTGCTATTATCAGTCATGTATTTGAAAACAATGTTACTCCATATACAAATAAATCTAAGCAAAGACATAGATTAGAAAACTGACAGCTTTTATCAATACAAAGGGGACGTTTACAGTGACAGAGCAAAAGCTCATGTGCCCGTTGAATGAACACCAAGAGATGAGTTACTCAAGGCAACAAATTTCTACTTTTATTTATTTTGCTTCATTTTATCCCAGAAATGCAAGTTGGGTTTCACAATGCATCAAAACACATTTGTGCAAACAACTCCCAAAATTATAATTGCAATGGATGACAGTGATAGTGTAATGGATACTAATAGTCAAAACACCAAAATACACCAGCAAGTTTTTTTTTAGATTCAATAGAAACAAGTATCAATTGAAAACAAATTAACCTAGTAGACTATTTATCATAGGTTCTTGAATTCCAAATGCACAAGTGCGAGCATGGTTCTCTACAGGATTTTGCTATGCATTTTAAGTATATTGTTGTTTTGCATCGAGCTTAAAGAACCACTGTAAGTATGGTTTCCAAATAGATTTAAATCAATGAATTTAAGTCAAGAAAGGTTTCCAATTACACTTAATACTTGAACCATAAAGCATCATTGCTTCAAGCTATAGCAAAGGTGCAGATAGGCACACAAAAGAAAATTCAACAATGACATCATCTAACAAGGATTTGTTTGCTATTACTATGATTAACTATTGAACTCAATTGACTCATCAGTCAAACAACTTGATTAATCACTGACCTAACTTGTTTGAAAGCTATCTTGTTAAGCTAATTAGTTAATTTCATTAATGAGTAAAAGATAGAATTGACTTAATTTGCATGAGTCAAGTGTAAGATTGACTTGTTTGTTAATTGAATTTGATTAATGTTTCAGAGAGAGATGAGACAAATTAAATTGTCATGAGCAAAATGTGAGATGGACTTATTAGCTGCTACACCACATATACTATGACAATTGAGCTTTCATGAAATAATAGCGAAAGCAATAGAATAAACAGATGGCTTCAACATAGACGAAGGGATACAATTAATATGGACAGCTATAGCTTGTTGAATATTTGTAGCACAAGAAACAGAAAGGAAGATGTTGGCGAAGGTTTTGCAATTTCGGTTTACACCTAGCAATTGCATTTGCTTCCTTGTCTATAAATCCTTTCCAAGAAATTCCTTTTTTTCATATGAATGGCCATGATTGGTTTAATTGATTTGGTGTATAAAGATGTTTTTTAATTAACTATAATTAACTATTCAAGAAAACCGATCTATCAATGAACTAGTTTCATTGATTAGTCAAGTAACTTGATTCACAGTTAACTTGATCAGCTATCTAGTTGATTTGCTTGAATGTTTGTAAAAATCCTTTTTCGACAAATAATTCTTTGCATAATTTGCAATCACTACACACCAAGAGCCAACATTTCTTCGAGGAATTCTGTCAAACAGTTTAAATGTTTTTGCTTGTGCTTCCATATTTGGTATGCATATTCATGACAACATTTCAAACCATTATATCTATCAGAAATCTACGTCTTATGATGCTTAGATGAATGTACATATCCTGTTCTAAAGCTCTTATTCTATTAAAAGCACACAAAATGTTTAGAAAGATTGTGTATCTGTGAATGTGAATAAGCAAGATTGATTTAACTGATTTGGAGGATATAGATGACTAATAATTAGCTATGACTAACCATGGAACACAATTAATTCATCAGCCAATTAGCTTGATTGATCTCTGAATTAACTTGTTTGAAAGCTATCATGTTAAGCCAACTAGCTAATATGCCACATACACTATGACATTTGAGATTCAAATAAGTCTCATGCACGCAAATCTTCTATCATGTTAAAGGCATGCAAACATTGATGTTCCAATTCCATGGGGTCATTCTATTTCCATTTGTCCAAGTTCATTTCATTCCATTATCAAGAACCAATAATTAAATATTTAAACTAGGTACATGCAAACAGGAATGCAAGTAAGGTTTCATAGTGCTTTAAGACATTGTTATACTTTGATTATAAAGTCATATATTTTAAGCTACTTTTAGTATTATTTATTTGAGCTTCTTGTTGAAATGCAAAGGTTTCATCTGCATTTGATAGGAATTATGTAGAAATCCTCTTGTCCATTTTACTTCATGCATGTGAGCCCTGTAAAGTTTGTATATTATTGACTACTGCAAAGTGGTCCCATAAAGAGGGCTCTGGAACCAAAATTATGTCAACGTGTGCGATAATGAGAGCTTTTGAACTATGAATCAACAGTGTGTTGCTTTGAGCTTTTCCGTTGTCATCAAAGCATAAAGGATAGAGGGGTTCTGTTAAAAGTTGTGGTTGTTGTCCTCGTAGGCATAAATTCGTATTTTAAACTACTTTTAGTATTATCTATTCAAATTTCTTGTTGAAATGTGAAGGTTTCATCTGTGTTTGATAGGTATTATGTAGAAATCCTCTTGTTCATTTTACTTCATGCATGTGAGCCCTGTAGAGTTTGTATTTTTTTTATTACTGCAAAGTGGTCCCATAAAGAGGGCTCTGGAACCAAAATTATAGTCAATCAATCATAGTCAATCAATTAATCTAATTCTACCTGTTTTCTAATAGTATTGGCATGTAATTTTCTTGACAAGTCTTCAATCGAAAAGAGCATTAGCCACACACCAATAAGGATTCTCATCTGTAACCTGCCTAACCAACTCATCTTTATTCAATAAGATGTTGTGACATACATTAATTGGATGTATCTCATCATCTTTCTTATCAGGATGCCAACAACCTTGATTTGTATTTGTCCTTGAATGTATCTGGATGCTATGAACTATGAATTCTACTTGCATGTCGCTTGGCTGTACAAGTAATAGTAAGCACTACATAATGGTAGAAATCACAACTCATAGCATCCATATACACCCATGCACAAATACATGTTATTCAACACATTAACACGCACATGGTTTTCTAGGGCTAGTTTGTTAATTGCCTTTGATTAATAGTTCAAATGTACACAAGGCTAATTGCAATTATTTCTTTCTTTGAATTGCTATGTACTTAAAGGCTAATTAGTAGTTTCCTAATTATTTAGGTATGAGACAATACAAGGATGAATGAGGAAATATGAACTTGCCTAAATCATCATGAATGAAATGTGAGATAGAGCTATTGGGTAATATGCTACATATACTGTGACATTTAAGCTTCAAAGATTGCCAATGAACAACAAAAGCTTCAAAACTCTTAGTTAACATGTAAAGGGTTGAAAAAAATTGATTTGCCAACTGAATGGGGTCATTTTACTTCAATTATCTAGCACTTATTCTTAATTGTTTAATGCAATCACATGCAACTAGAATTCAGAACAATTAGCATCTATACACACCTATGCATAGATACATGCTCTCTAACATATTGATATGCATATGGTTTTCTATCGGCACAATCCTTGAACATTCTCTAGGTACAAGCGCTAGTCTATTAATTGACATTGATTGCTGGATAAAATGTATTCATAGACACATAGCTGCACACATGCTTCAATGCACATATGCATACATACATGCATGGATGTACACATATATACACGTATACATACATACATGATCACACACATACATATATATATGCATTCATGTATCCATGGATGCACATATCCATGTATCAATAGATCCCTTAATATATGCACATATTCAAATGACTACATGGACTTGGGGAATGAATATTTATGTGGCCTTTACGTGATAGCAATAAATCCTATAAATATGCATATATGCATGAAAGCACATAGCCATCAATGAATCTATGCATTTGCATTTTCACGAGCATTTTTAAACAATCACGATTTAAAAAGCCACTCCCATGGGTTCCAAAAATAGATAAATGGCAATCTACCAATATTATATAAATCAAAATTGAGATCATATATCTTAAAAAGCAATATGTACAATAACCACAATATGACTGGATGGCTAGCTGGCGCCATCCACAAAAAAACATTTAAAGCAAATGCAATAGTAATCTGTTATATACACACATACATATATGGCAACATAGATACATGCATTCATATATACATAATTACATGCACACATATATACATGCAAACCTATATGCATGGATGCATACAAAGACTATGTTTCATGGGATTATTAAAGAGTTCACTTGCTTTCTATATGCTTCCATATTTTGCATGTGTGCCTATGAGGAAAATAACCACAATATTTGACAATATTCTTCTATCCTTTATGACAGCTCATTGGTTCCTAAGCTCTCGTTATAGGACAGTTGTACATTGCCTCCAAGACTCAGATGAATCCTTGGTATTTCAAGGAAAGATTTGAATCGATAACACTTAAAATGATCTAAACTATGGTTTTACAATCAAAGTATCCAAATGCATTGCAACAATGTGAAACCCAAGTTCCATTTAAGATGTACAATGAAAGTAAACAGAAGGAAAAATGCATTTGCATTAAAGTTTGTAAAGCAATTTCAACAGATTGTCTAGCCATTGTCCAAAATATGGTTTTCTATTAGCATAGTTCTTGAACCTTCTTTAGGTCTAACTGCTACTTTGTTAATTGGCTTTGATTGAAAGGTCAAAATGTGAAATGTGGCCAAGGATAATTATAGACAGTTGTACATTGCCTCCAAGACTCAGATGAATCCTTGGTATTTCAAGGAAAGATTTGAATCGATAACACTTAAAATGATCTAAACTATGATTTTACAATCAAAGTATCCAAATGCATTGCAACAATGTGAAACCAAACTTCCATTTAAGATGTACAATGAAAGCAAACAGAAGGAAAAATGCATTTGCTTCAAAGTTTCTAAAGCAATTTCAACAAATTGTCTAGCCATTGTCCAAAATTTGTTTTTCTAGCAGCATAGTCTTTGAACCTTCTGTAGGTCTAACTACTACTTTGTTAATTGACTTTGATTGAAAGGTCAAAATGTGAAATGTGGCCAAGGATAATTATACTTATTTATCTCTTTTAATTGTTATATATTCAAAGACTAATTAGCAATCCAAACAACCTCGCCTTTAGTCAGATGCCATTCAATGCATTGATTTTGCATCAATGAATTATGCACCTTCGGCCAGTAGTTTTAATCAAAGTATGCATATGGATTCAGAATCAAACTCTCAAAATAAAAAAGACTAGGTTTAAATTATAAAATGCAATCAGCCACCAAAGAAATTGATTGGATAATAATTGCATTTCTGATATCATGTTATTGCAACAAAGATCTACTTTTGAACCCCAATTGCTTAATTTTTATGAACCATATAGCATATGCCACTCACAATACCCATTTGTAAAGATTGTCCTTGTAACAAAAAGCAACGATATGACTACAAGTACAATCAATATAGTGAGAATCTTGAATTAACCTTTTTCTTTGTCTACTATATGCAATTGTAAACAAAGGAGAAGTTTCATTCTAGAAACTCACCTTGTGCTCTTTTCTTGAAGAATTTGCTACAGCTGGACTGCTACACCACTTCTTTTCTTCCAATCAAAAGCATTGTACCATGTAATAAGTTTTCATTAGAAAAAAAAGACCATTTGTTTGTTTTTCTAAAAAAATAGCAATAAAGCTCAAGGAAATGACCAAAATGCAAACAACTCCCAAAATTACAATTGCAATATATAATACTCCTACTGCGATGGATACTAATAGCCAAAACCATTGAAACACTAGCAAGCATTTTTTAGATTCAAGAGACACAAGTATAAATGTAAATCAAATTAACTACACAAACTAGTTGCCACAGGTTAATGTACCACAAATCTTCTAGCAATGAATTTAACTGCTCTTTTGCACGAAGCCTAAAATTATTTTATCAAGCAATATTACTTGACTGCTCTATGGCAACATTGCAATTTGGATTCTAAAACATATTTGACATAGTTTTTTATAACCCCAAGATACAATTTTCTAACTTCCTAAGCATTCAGTCTAAGTTTTCCAACTACAAAATCTCAAATTGTTGTTTGCTTCGTATGTCTGTACCTTGAATTTGATCACTAGGTAAAATGTACACAAGGATAATTGTAATTTTTTCTTTCTCTTAATTACTGTGTATTTAAAGAATAATTAACAGTTACCTAATTAATTAGTTATCTAATGAAACAAGGATAAATGACAAATATGGAATTGACTACTTTAACATGACTGAAATGTCACATGGACCTATTAGCTGACACGCTACATATACTGTGACTTTTGAGTGCTTAATCCATCTACATGCAAGTACAAATCACAACCCATAATTAAAATGTCCACAAGGATATTTATAATTATTTCTTTCTTTTTATTATTATGTATTTAAAGACTAGTTAACAGCCACCTAATTAATTAGATATCAGATGAAAGAAGAGTAAATCAGAGCTACCAACTCCATAAAAATACCAAAGTTAACATGTGAATATCAAGGTGTCCAGATTTAATACTAATTGCATTCCCCGGAGGCCCATTTCCCTAAGGAGTTTTGTAAAACAGTTCACTTGCCTTATAAATGCTTTCGTATTTTACATGTCTACCTATGAGAACAATAACCACGACATCTAACAGAATTTAAATGCTTGCTAGTAGAAAATAGGTTTCTACTGCATTCTTTATGCTCCCATTTTTTGCATTTATTCCTACGAGGACAACAACCACGACTTTTAACAGAATCCCTCTATCCTTTATGCTTTGATGACAACGGAAAAGCTCAAAGCAACACACTGTTGACTCATTGTTCAAAAGCTCTCATTATCATACACATTGACATAATTTTGGTTCCAAAGCCCTCTTTATGGGACCACTTTGCAGCAATAAAAAAAATACAAACTCTATAGGGCTCACATGCATGAAGGAAAATGAACAAGAGGATTTCTACATAATACCTATCAAACGCAGATGAAACCTTCGCATTTCAACAAGAAATTTGAATAGATAATACTAAAAGTAGTTTAATATACGAATTTATGCCTACGAGGACAACAACCACGACTTTTAACAGAACCCCTCTATCCTTTATTCTTTGATGACAACGAAAAAGCTCAAAGTTTAATAATCACAACTCATTGTTCGAAGCTCTCACATCTCACACCTGACATACTTTGGTTCCAAAGCCCTCTCTATGGGACCACTTTGCAGAATAAAAATATACAAACTTTTACAGGCCTTTCTACATGCATGAAGTAAAATGGACAAGAGGATTTCTACATAATTCTATCAAATGCGATGAAACCTTCCAAGATTTCAACAAGAAATTAATAAATAATACTAAAAGTAGTTTAAAAATTTAATTTATAATCAAAGCATAAGAACGCCTTAAAGCACTATGAAACCCTACTTGCATTTCTCGTGATCAAATAGACCTAAACAATGAAAAGTTACCTCTTCCTCGACCAAGCAATTCATCTCGGCCCGCAAAGTAACTCAAGAACTACAAAATACCTTGCTCGACACAATAATAGAGCACTATGAAATATAGCTTCTCGCTATACCCTTAATGTAACAAAACTCTGCAATTTACCAAAATTATCACCTCAAATAACTCGCTTCCGGTCCGACTCTCGCGAACTATAACATCTCCTACTCAGTCGCTACAAACTCTTCCTTAGAACAGGCGCTTACAGAACACAAAAACAACACATGCAAAGTAATAGAAATGCATAGCAAGTGACTTAACTCTATATTAAATGACCAAAGTACCCTAGCCACACGCGGCCTCCAAGCCATTCCAGCACCTTCACCTTGAGCCAGATGCCATTCAATGCACTTAATTTATATTCATGCATTACGTACGTCTACCTGCCAGTTTTATAAACTATGCCTTTGCTTAAATTTAATTAATCAATTTATGTGCTCGCATTTTCCTGATATTTTAATGCATTTAATCTACATTCATGGATTACGTACCTCTAGCCGCTAACTTTTAAACTATGCCTTTGCTTAAATTTATTTAATCAATTTATGCGTTCGCATTTTCCTGAATTTTTAAAACAAAAATGATTTATAAAGCTACTCGGACGAATAGAAAAATAGATAAATGCTAATTTTCCAATATATGTACAGTTTCCAAATTCAAACTATAAAAAAATAAGTAATATGTTAAATGGCTTAAATGTGATTGGCCAATGCTGCCGGGTTAAAAGCATTCCTAATGCATAAGTATTCCCTCACACCGATAGGAACTAATAATTATCAATTGATTCATTTACAATTTGTTCCCTCCATGGCCATTCTTCTTGTATTCTTCGCTCGTTCCTTTGTGAATTATAATACACGCAAATGGTAATATTATAGCGTTTAAAGGGCAGCATACAAATTATACTCTTGTCAACACAGACCTGCTCGCATATTTCCTGTTAAGAGTAAATTAATTATAATTACTTGTGTCGGCACAGACCATCAATGGGTCCTACAGTTTGAAATGCTCATGCTTTGTTTATAAAGAAAGCGGAAGGTGAATTGTCACATTGTAAATTTTTGACAATTCTTGTTGAAGTGAAAAAATTGATGAAACTCTCTTTCATATTTGTAAGTCACAAATTTGCAAAAGTCTTTGCTTTTTTGGTTAATAAGAAGGCCAACATAAAAATATCATAATACAAAAATTTCATTGTGTGTTAGTAGGGGCTTTATTCTTTAAGCCTTGTGCTTGTGTGCTTGAGGGTTTATTTTGCTCTTGCTATGTCTGCATCAAAAATCTCTAATATTGTAATTAGTACAAAATTAGATAGTTCTAACTATGTAAGTTGGAAATATGAGATATAATTGATTTTACAAATGAAAGGTTTATGGGAGCTAGAAATAGAAGGCAAACCTACAGTTGAAAATAAACAAGAAAAATGGAATAAAATGGATATGAATGCGCAAGCTACTATTTTATGGAAAATTAGTCTAGGGATAAGGTCTAATGTTCAAGATCTGAAAAAAAACTAAGAAAATATGAGAAACTTTGCAAACAATGCATGAAAAAACTAGCAAGTTAAAAGTGATGGACATCAAAAGGAAATTAACTCATTTGAAAATGAAGGGAGGAGATAGCATAAATGATCATATTGCAAAATTGAAAAATTTAAGAAATCAACTTGCAATGATGAAGGTTGAATATGAAGACTCTAAAATTATAGATTTTTTTTAATTGAAAGTGTTCTAGATGAGTATAATAACTTCATCCGCACATTAGAGCTAACTAGAAAATTTGGGAATATTACACCAGAAGAAGTATATGAAGCTTTGTTAAATGAAGAGGATAGACTTAAAAAGTTCACAGGTGAGTCTAGCAAAAGTTTTCAAGCATTTATGGCTAGAGTCAAATATAAGAACTTTAATCAAAATAAATTAAATAGAAATGAAAAATCAAGGGAATCAACATATAAATAATCAAAGGCAATGGAATCAACCAAGAGTTAATCAACGAAGGCATGGTTTTCAAACGACACAAAATGAATGGAGAAATAATAAAGATAACTTCTTTGGTTACTCGATGAAATTCAAATAACACATGGTATATTGATTTAGGAGCTAGCTAACATATGACTTACAATAAGAACTTTAATTATTTAGAAAAAAAAGAATGTGAAAGGATATATCTTGGGGATGGTAGTTCACATGCAATTGAAGGAATAGGTTCAATTTTAATGAAAGGACATGATGGTAAGAAGTTGGAAGTAATAGATGTGAATCTTGTCCCTAAGTTAACAAAAAATCTTCTCTCAATGATTCAAATAACTCAACATGGTTATAAGGTGGAGTTTTAGTTAGATAAGTGTCTAATCAAGAACATTAATGATGGATTCAAAATTGTAGCTACAGGAGTTGAGTGTGATGACATCTACAAATTTTTAGCATATGTTGATAGGAAAGCTTGTATTACTACAAGATCCTCCACAATTAAGTTATGGCATCAAAGGTTTGGTCACTTAAACTATCAAAGTTTGGCTATGCTTTCAAAGATGAATATGGTTGATGGACTACCTTGGATAAGGGTAAAGAAAAATGTGTGTATCAGATGCATGGTTGGAAAAAAACATAGAGACAAGTTTGAAAGGTCTGCATGGATGGAAAGTAAATCTTTTGAACTTTTCCATAGTGATTTATGTGGGCCTATGAATCACCCATCAAAGGGAGGAGCTAGGTACATCTTAACATTCACTGATGATTTTTCAAGAAAAGTTTGGGTCTAGTTCCTTAAGAAAAAAGATGAAGTTTTTAGAAAATTTTAAATGGTCAAAGCATTTTTGGAAAATAAAAGTGGTAATAAGCTCAAAAGAATAAGAACAAATAATGTTGGAGAATATGTCAATAACAGGTCCAAATCCTTTTGTGAATATCATGGGATCAAGAGAGAAATGACTAACATATATACTCCTCAACAAAATGGTGTTACTGAAAGGAAAAATAGGACCTTAGTGTAAATGGCATGGTTCATGCTAGAATCCAAGGGTCTTCGTTTGTTTCTTTGGGATGATATTGTCAATACTGCATCTCATGTCTTGAATAGATCTCCTACAACTTGCTTGCAAAAGATCACTCTTGAAGAAGCATGGAGTGGAAAGAAATCAAATGTTAAGTATTTTAGAGTATTTGGATGTGAAGCATTTTATCACATACCAAATGTGATTAGAGAAAAGAAATTTGATAAGAAGAGTGTTTAGTTCATCTTTGTGGCCTATGCTAATCAAAGGAAAGGATATAGATTGTATGATCCTAGTGTGGATGATGTGTTCACAAGTAGGGATGTCAAGTTCAATGAAGGGTTTGAGGATATGATACAATCCTCTCCTTTTCCACAAGTGGACATAGATTATGGTGAATCCTCTAAGTCCTTTGAGACAAATGAAATTTCTAAGGAAACTTCTAGTATGGTTGAAGAATGCAGTCCTCCTCCAAAGACCAAGTGTCTTCAAGAAATGTATCAAAAGACAACAAATTAATTATTCTCTAATGACCACCATAATGAAGACCAATGATCCTCAAACATATGATGAGGCTAAGAGAAAAACTGGATGGAAACAAGCTATGTAAAATGAATATGACTCTTTGATAGAGAATAAAACATGGGAAATGGTGGACTTTCCCAAGGGACAAAATTAGGTCAACAATAAGTAGGTGTATAAGACTAAGTTCAAGTTATATGGGATCACTAAAAATAAAAAGGCAAGACTGGTGGCCAAAGGGTATTCATAGAAAGAGAGAATTGACTACACAAAAAAAAATTCTCTAGTAACAAAGATTAGTTCTATCAGGACTATTAATTATAGAATTGGCAACACATTTCAAGTGGCCTTTACATCAAATGGATGTTAAGAATGCATTTTTGAATGGTGAAATTGATGAAGAAATCTATGTGACTCAACCATAGCAATTAGAAATTTTAGTTCAAGAAAACTTAGTTTGCAAGTTAAAGATGTTACTATATGGATTGAAATAAGCTCTAAGGGCTTGGTATGCTTAGATTGATGAATATTTCCAAATTCAAGGATTTCATTTAATAGTCATCATGATTCAAACTTGTATGTGAACGAATTAGATTATGGTGGCATATAATCATTATTGTACGATATATTGATGATCTTATTATCACAGGACATAACATGGACCAAATCAATGACATAAAAATAAAATTGTGAGATACCTTCAATGAGATGACAAATCTTGGTTTCTACACTACTTTCTTGGCATCCAAGTATGGTAGAAAGATGATGGAATATACCTCTCAAAAACCAAGTATGCTTTAGACTTGTTGAGAAATTTTAGGATGGAAGATTGCGAAGGTGTATTTACCCCACTTTCTCTAGGATTGAAGCTGATTAATGATATGGATGGTGAGGATGTTGATCCTACCTTATACAAGCAACTGGTTGGTAGTCTTGTGTACTTGACTCACACTTGACCAAATATTTCTTTTGTAGTAGATGTGGTTTCAAGGTTTTTGAGTTCTCCTTAAGTTCCACATTGGATGGAAACAAAAATAATAATGAGATATGTACAAGAAGCCTTGAATATGGGTGTTTAAATTACAATTCTCATGGATATCTGCAACATGGGTATTTTGACTTAGATTGGACAGGTTGTGTAGATGATTTAAAATCAACTACATGCTATGTTCTCTCTTTGGGTTTTAGTCCCATTTCATGGTGTAGTAAGAAGCAATCTACTATTGCTTTATTAACTACAAAGGTTGAATATATTGCAGCAAATCAGGTAGCTAAAGAAATATCTTGGTTCTGGGATATTCTTTTATTACTCAAACAACATCAAACATGGTCTTCTATACTTCATTATGACAATCAAAGTGACATTATATTGTCCAATAATCTAGTGTTTCATGCTTGAACAAAACATACAAAATTCTATCACCATTATATCAATCATCTCATCCAACAACAAGTGATTCATCTTCAGTATTGTGAGGCAGAGGATTAGATAGAAGATCTATTTACCAAGGTTTTATGTGAAACTAAGTTTACATATCCTAGAATTCTTTTAGGCTTGCGAGAAGTCACATGAATAATTGATGGTTGTCATTCAGGGGGATTGATGTGAATGTCTACCATCATATTAGTGAATATGTGATTGTAAATGGGTACCTAACAAAGCTTTAGGTTGAGACCCATATTTTCTAGAGTTTGGGGGGATATTTGAAGTAATTAGTATAATTAATTTATGGGGGGATGTTAAAGTAAATTAATTACAATTACTTTTGTCAATGTAAACCATCAATGGGACCTACAACTACCTACATTACTAACCACAACTACCTCACACCACCTCACACTACTTACAGCTGCTCCTCATTAATTCACAACTAATTCTCTACCAATTTTTATGCAATGTAGCCTATAATATGTTATGCATATTTTTCTATAAAGTGAGTATGAACACAGAGAGTTGTGTGCTTAGTTTTGCAGCTAGGTCTATATTTGTGTTATGTTTTCATTTCCTCTAGATTATCTTTTTGTCATTGCCTCCATCAACAATTGTTGCAAAAAACAATTACAATCCAAATATAATGGTGCCAAATTAGGAAACTTTAGAGAAAAGAAAAGAAAAACCTTTCCAATGCATGTGATAAGCATCAACAAAGTGATAAGGATCTTTAGTTGGCATTGACTAGTAGGTTTATAGATGCTTATCCTCTATGATGCTTTTTGATTTTGTGTACCCCATTCTATGACTGAAAATGCCTCTCGTCATAATAAATATATGGTTTGAGATATATAGTACAGAGTGTATATATATAGTTTTGTACAATCTTTCACAAGGAAATAATGTAGTTTTTTTGGGGGATTTGATCATTATAGTTATAATCACCAATATTTCATCTATTAATTTGTTTAATAAATAATTAATGAGATTATCATTGTCTTGATACATATATGATTATGTAATTACATGAAAATTGTTACTCTCGAAGACCTAGATACTTATTATCTATAGGATTCTTCATCGCACTTTACCTAGTTATATTACCTTTCCACCCAATTCAACAAGAATTTTATACTTGGGCTAATAAAATAAATTTCTAAGAGCTTGTCAAGGCATGTATCTAATAATACAAAATTCTCATCTTTTGGAATAATAACACCTTTAGGGCCCATCAATAAGATTTCAAGCATTGACTCACCTTCAAGATCCTCAAAACATTATAAGATTGAGATGTCAAGGGGACTCAAGCCTACAAATTATTGAGGTTGCAAGTATCAAGGTCTATCACTAATACAATGTTGAAAAAGCATAGTTAAATGGTGTAAGTAATCTAGTTTCATAGAGAATGGGAAACTTGCACACAAAAGAGGAGGAGATATGGGTCTAGCTAAGACACAGGGTGAATGATGAGGTAGAGGGGGAGTTGACACTAGAAATCTACCCATATACCACCATCCCCATTTGCATGATAATGTACTACATGCTAATATTTTATATCACCATTTTATCTAGCTCCACATTACTTAACACATTGTTAAACAACCTAGTGGTGGACATGTTTACAAGAAACCATGACATATGACACATTTTTCAAACAAAAAAGCATAGCATCAATGTTGAAAACCTGACTTAGATTTCCTACTCCCACTACATGCTCACCCTAAAACTCATTGAACTAAATTAATGTCTAATCAACTAACTTTTTTGTTTACACATACACCCCTAGAATGACCTACACTTTACACATATCACATTTTAATATTAAAACATATTGTAATTCATGTTATATCATATTGTGATCTCTATCCAATTAGACTGTGCTTAAGTTCTATAAATAATATACATTAATAATATATTA
>VDFB02207744.1:0-14582 GCA_007258455.2 Sequoia sempervirens | reverse complement strand
TGAAAACTGTTGGAGATTAAAACATATCGTCTAAGATTTTATAGAAAGTGGAAAGCTTCAAGTTGATGGCCTAAATACCAATGCTGATTATAAGGCTTTTAAGGAACCTTTGCCTAATTACGACAAGGGGGAAACCTCTAAATCACAGAATGGCAAAGCTGTAATCAACTACACCTATACAGCGGCAGAAAATGTGATAAACATGCTTGAAGTTGTGGAGCCAAGTGTTAATATGATAAGGAGTAAAGACCCGCATGGTTATGACTCTCACCCTATTTTTGACAACCAACCTATTGTGGTGCTGAGAGGTCCTCATTCTAGGTTATCTTCCCAAGCCCTTAATGCTGTTACCAGGAGTCAAGCCCCTATTATTCTTAGAGGGCCTAGTTCAGGTCCATCCAATAAATCCAAGCAAGTGGCATCCAAGAATGTCACTATAAAGTCCGCCACTGCTCTCAAACCAAACTACAATCTTGTAGATCAGTTACAGAAAACTCCAGCACATATCTCAATCTTAGAGCTTCTAGAGTTGTCCCCTAGGCATAAGCAGATCCTTGAGGACGCTTTGTGCACATCAAATGTCCCCAACAACATTGATATAGACCAATTCCAAGGCATGGTGAATCACATTACTAGCCCACATTACCTTTCTTTCTCTGAAGATGATGACAAATCCCTAAGCCATCCACACAATCTCGCCCTTCACATTGAAGTCATGATTCATAAAACCCGTGTCAGGCGCGTGTTGATTGATGGGGGTGTTGGGTTAAATATCTGTACTTTGAATTTGTTAAAAACTTTGGGCTATTCAGAGCAAGTGATCGACACTAGAAAGAAGATCACCATAAAGGCCTATGATGAGGCGTAACGAAGTTCTTAAGGGATTATTGTCCTTCCCCGCTGATTGGCCTAAATGAAAAAGATATCTTGTTTCAAATTGTTGATACCGACCCTCTTGCATACAATATTTTACCTGGTAGACCATGGATTCATGATAGCGGCCGGCTTCACCTTACCACTGGTGTTAAGTTCCCCACAATGGAACGTAAATTTGCATACCAGGATAACACCTTATCAATTAACTCAATCTCACTCTTAATGTTCATGTCCCTCTTTAACCGAAAGCAAGCACAGAGGGGATTAAGGAAACAAATTCTAGCCTACTGTCAAAACAAATTTAAGTCAGTAGACCTTGGCATGGGGGGGTATCAACTTGACTCTTTTGCAAAGATGCCTGCTTCCCCTAGGACATATGGAAAGCCTTCACAAGAGATGAAACCATCATCTTCAGCAATGACAATATTTGACAAGTTTGTTGAATCCTCAGTACCAATACAAGATGAAAAAGAGGAAGTAGCTGTTCGAGATTGGATATACAAAGAGGAGAAATACCAGCACAATGAAAATTTCTCCCCCTCTCCTAAGTCCTATGGGAGAGGATATAATTTTGTCAAGAAGATGGGTTATCCAGGATATGGCCCTCTTAGTCACAGGTTAGATGCTAGAGCCGAACCACTCAATCATGATCTTTTTGCATGTAAGTCTAAGAAACCGATTGGCCTAGGCTTTATGAACAACAATAAATGCACTGTCCCCATTTCTGATAGGCGGGATAGTAAAGATGACACAGAATATGTACCAGATTTGACCAATCAACAAGACATAACAGATGATTGGATACCTTCAACAAATCTCCTTTGGGAAGATTCAAGAGATTTAATAATTGATAGTCCTCCTATCTCATTTGCAATAGATAGTGACTGTATGAATGCAAGATTGACTATGGATAGTGTCTCCATCCCAGCTGCAATGGATGGTGATAATTCAAATAATTTTGTGATTGAGCAAATTGCTAGAGGAGAGGAGCCTCTTCCAAATCTTGAGGCTTCTACATCACGAGGCTCCAACAATAATTCAGAAATAGACTCTCATGAGTTTGAATGGGATTCACTCTCAGATGCAATAGTTGACTTGGATATGGATGTTGTCCATGCTTATAGTTCTCAACCTGATGTAACTGACGAGTCATGTGTTAGATTAGAAGATTGGAACCCACATGTCGCATTAGTAGACGATTCTTCGCTTGCTAGGATAAATTCTGATTTAGACACTTTAGAGGGAAACTTGACAGATTCCAATTCTACAGTCACCAGAGATGACACCACCTATATCCTTAATCTTGAACCGGTCATTAACCTACCCCTTGTTCACCCCAACCTTATTGATTGGTCTCAACGGTACCAAGAGCCTCAACTCTTGACATTTCACAATGACTATGAGATCACCTGCTATCTAAATGCCATTGAACTTGTAGTCTCTTCCACCAGTGAACCGGCTACATCAAGATGATGTAACCTACCGGCACCTTAGTCACAAGATAAAAAGAAAAGAAAAAGAATAAGAGTTCTCGATGGCTTAAAACCACTATGTATGGCGTGCCTTAACCAAAAAGTAAAATAAAAGACTTATCCAAAGGTGAAACCCTCCCGAGGTACTGATGAGGTACCCTGATGGTCTCCCGTTGGCTTCCGTGATAGACTACTACATTGGTTGAACCCACGTATCAAGCACTCTGGGGCACGCAGGAAGTTCAAAAAATTGCAGCCACACTTGGCTAAATTCCTTTATCAATCAAGAAAAGAAAGCTCATACCGAAGTTCCTCCAAAAAGAAGGAAATTAACTTTGCATGGACATACTCAGACATGCCAGGGTTGGACACTAATCTCATTATGCATCATTTATCCATAGCTCCAGGTGTGAAACCAGCCAAACAGAAGTTGAGAAAAATGCACCCTCATATAGCTCTTTTAGTGAAAGCTGAATTAGAAAAGCTCCTTGGTGTAGGATTCATTAGAGCCATAGACTATGCTGACTGGATTTCCAACATTGTACCTGTTTCTAAACCTAATAAAACCATTCGAATCTGCACAGACTTTAGAGATCTTAATAGAGCATGCCCAAAGGATGATTTCCCACTTCCTAACATAGACATGATAGTGGACATGACAGCGGGATATGAGATCTATTCTTTGATGGATGGTTTTTCTGGGTATAATCAGATCAAGATAGCTCCCGAGGATCAAGAAAAGACCCAGATTCACATGCGCCCCGGGTACTTATTAAGTTGGAATGTCATGCCCTTTGGATTGAAAAATGCAGAGCTACTTACCAAAGAGCTATGACAACCATCTTCCATGACATGATGCATAAGAATATGGAAGATTATGTGGATGACACCCTGGCTAAGTCTAAGAGAAGAGGAACACATTTGGCTGATTTAGAAGTGATTCTAGATCGCATGGAACAATTTCAACTAAGATTAAACCCCAAAAAGTGTGCATTTGGTGTTACATCTGGCAAATTATTGGGATTCATCATTTCAGCTAAAGGAATAGAAGTGGACCCTGAAAAGGTTCAAGCCATTATAAACATGCCACCTCCCAAAAATGTTAGCCAAATGAGGAGTCTTCAAGGGCGCCTTCAATCCATAAGGAGGTTTATTTCACAATTGGCGGATAGAGCACAACCTTTCAACAAAAATTTGCATAAAGGTGTTCAATGTGTCTGGAATGAGGATTGCCAAAAGAGCATGGATCAAATTAAAGAATACTTGGCAAATCCTCCCATTTTAATGCCTCCCATTCCAGGAAAACCTCTCATTTTATATGTCTCAAATTTAATGGAATTGGCCATTGGGTATTGTTGGTTTCACTAGATGAACAAGGGAAAGAAAGGGCTATATATTATATTAGTCGACTTTGTTTCTTATGAGGTTAATTATACTAGTATTGAAAAAGCTTCTTGCTCCTAAGAAGTGTTTTGTTTCTCAAAAAATTGTGACACTATATGCTCAATGCACACCATACACCCTCATATCAAAAAATTGATCCCAAATACTTGTTTCAGAAGTCGCCTCACCTATGCACTTACAATGGATGATGATTCCTTTCCGAATTTGACATAGAGTATATTGAGCTAGCAATCAAAGGCCAAGCTATTGCAGATCAACTGGCTAATTTCCCTATTCAAGATAATATGCCCATTCAAGTCAACTTTCCAGATGAGTATCTTATGTACATGACTGAAAGATCCTGGAAACTATTCTTTGATGGTTCATGCACGCAAAATGGTTCTGGAGCTGGTGTGTTGTTTGTTTCTCCTCATGGGTATACTATTCCTAAATCTTACAAGTTACTCTTTCCATGCACAAACAACATAGCTGAGTATGAGGCTTTGATAAATGGACTAAAAATGGCTATAGAGTGGAATATCACAGAACTACATATCTATGGGGATTCTCAGCTGATCATCAACCAAGTCAATGAACAATACCAAACAAAAGATGACAAGTTGGTACCTTACAAAAAATGGTTGATTCATTGAGACGGTATTTTACTTTTGTCACCTTTCAGCAAATCCCTAGGGCTGAGAACAAAGCAGCTGATGCTATGGCCACCCTTGCTTCACTTCTTCAGTTAGAGGAACATGAGTCCAGATATGAATTCCTGGTGGAAGAGCTACCATATCCCATATTTGACTCACCTGAAAGCCATATCATTTGTACCCTTGTCAATCATGAATCCTCCCGCTATGGTGCTATTTACTCATATCTTCGTGATGGCATCATCCCTGATACATTTAACCGATCTGAAAGAAGAAACCTTATCCGCAACGCCTCTCGCAATTCCCTCATCTCTGGTGATTTGTATAGGAGGGGTCTAGATGGAACACTTCTTAGGTGCTTAGAAAAGGAGGAATCTGATCAAGCGCTAGTTGACATCCACGAGGGCATATGTGGAGGACATTCTAATGGTCTTTCCATGGCTAGAAGGTTGCTTAGAGCAGGGTACTATTGGCCCACGATGCAGATAGATGCGCGAAAGACTTGCTGCCCTGTAAAATGTCACGTGACCGGCTGCATGCCCGTGTAGGAGCCAATTCTCTATATCCTCACTCAGCCATTTCCAGCCATTGGCCTTTGACCTTGTTGGGCAGATTCATCCCAACTCATCAGGTGGGCATAAGTTCATTATCACTGCTACTAACTACTTCACAAAATGGGTAGAGGCTATTCCACTTTCTATTGCCTCAGGCAAGACAGTGTCTTTATTTATTTTAAACCATATCATCTGTCGATCTGGAGTGCCATCTGAGATCATCACTGACAATGGAGGTCAGTTCAAAAACAAGGACCTTAAAGAACTCCGCCAAAGATTCAAGATAAAGCAACATTGGTCCTCCATTTACTTCCACAAGGAAATGGTCGCAGTAGGCTTCAAAACAAAACCATTCTCAAGATTTCCAATGCATCAGTTCATAAGAATGGTAGAGACCGGCACCTACAGATAAATCCGGCCCTGTGGGCCTATAGAACGAGTATTCGTACTCCAACTGGGGCTACTCCTTTTTCCCTCACATACGGCGCTGAAGCAGTGTTACCTTTAGAGGTTGAGATTCCATCACTTCGGGTCTCTCTCAAAGGTCTAGTTACAGATGAAGACTATCGCGCCATGAGATTGCAAGAATTAGAACTTCTTGATGAGAAGCGTAAAGCATCATTTGACTATATGAGGGTCTATCAAAAGAGGATGTCCAAAGTCTTCAACAAAAAGGTTCGCCCTAGAGAATTCCAAGTAGGAGATCTTGTCCTGCGAGAGAATCCTAAGAACCAACAGAATCGAGAACAGAAGGGAAAATCCGAACCTAATTGGCGACCCTACATCATCGCCAGCAGCCTTTGGCACGTGCTCATCTACTCATCTAATCGGTGAGGGGGAGCACCGTAGCCTATCAATGTTTTGCACCGGTTGTTCTATCCCGATGCCCGCTCGTCTGGGGCATCCCGTATATAATTATGAATCCTCAAAAGTTCCAAAAATTGATATATATGATAATTAAAAAATTACAAAAAATTGATATATTGTCAAAAAATCCAAAAAAAATTTAAATATGATGCTGGAAAATACAAAAAAATATGTAAAAAAAAAAATTAAAAAAAATAAATAAAAATAAAAAAATAAAAATGCCTTCGTGAAAACCTCGGAACAAAGGCCTTGGTAGTAAAAATACAAAAAATATAAAAAATATAAAAGTCCTAAAAAATTTCCTTTTCCCCCATGGTGAAACCGAAACAAAGGCCACTTGAGGTCTTTTGCATCCCTATTTCTTTAGCATGCATCCCCATTAATTTAGCCTTTCTCCACGCCTTGTCCTTATTGCCTTGGTTTGAATTGCCTTGTCTCTTTTGTCTAGGGGCATCACTGTGTTAGCTTTGGTCTCTTGGATATGCTTGTCTTTAGGACACCTCGCAAACGGTGTTTTTCAACACTAACCCAACTGTGTTTTTTCAACACAACCCCTGACATCATGTGTTTTTCAACACTTATCAGTTTGGTCTTATCTAGTTCGGTCATGTGATCTTACCTACTTGCAAGCATTCGATCCTTATCCTTGGAACTCAGTATTAGTTTACACACTTAAAAATTTTTAATTGCAACACTTAATGCTTGAGATATGCCATGATCTTTTCTTTGTGTGCTGACTGATATTGATTTTCGTTGAGTGTCCTTGTCTAATAAGTCTCTCCGTGATGCATAGCTAGAGGACTTGGGGCATGGGGTATGTTTTTATTTGCTTTCTGCTTGTGGGTGTTGTCTTGAACCTCTTCAGTGTCTCTTGTTGTCTCCTTGACACACTTAAGAGATTTATGGCATCATCCTTGAATGTTTTTGCACAACCATTCTCATGGTAATCTTGGCGCTTATGTCTTGATGCGAGCATGGTTTTGCTACATTAAATTGGGTAAGCTAACATTGTAGTCATCTTGACCTTCATGTCTTTGATGCTCATGTTAGAATCCTTCCACATTCCAATATAAAACCACCCGCCCTGTTATGTAGGGATCTTTCAGTGATGATCGCGGTGATTGTCCATGTCCGGCACAATGGCCCAATGATGAGGCCAGTTCTCTTACATTCTCTAATGAATGATGAACACACAAAAACCTATACACCCATTGCAAGCACACCTTGTACTTTTATGTAGCTTTTGTATTTTTACTGACCCCCATTTTTAATTTGCACCCTTTTAGGGTCAGATTATGGGTTCGAGGGTTTCTTCTCATCTTCTTTATGGATTTTTCTATCAACTGCGGATCACGCTCTTTCATTTCCTTATCTTTTCAGGATCTCAATCAAAATTCCCTATCTTAAATCATTGATTGATTTTATGCATCCTCTTTTATTGAGGTGAAATTCTCTTCCCTCTCTCCATTTCTTTCCATTTCTTCCAAACTTCTATCTTCCATCTCTGATTAATTCCCCACTTCTTTTTCTTCTAATTCAACCTTAGCAAGCAATTTTCTTGTTGATCTACCCAAGTTCTCACAGATTCTTTATATTTTTCATCTTACATCAAGAACCTTATCTTTTTTGTTTGATTTGATCAAATTTTTCAATTTATTATTTCTCCTCTTATCTCATTTCATTTCGGATCACGAGGGGCACTTCCACAAACCAATCCTTGGATTCAACTTTATCAATTTATCAATTGCTTCTTAGCAACCTTGCTTGAGATTCTTTATTCCCTCACTTTGATGTGATCCCTAATCGCACCCTCATGTTCAAAGGCCTTTATTTATGTTTCTTTTCCGCATGTGATCCCGAAGCCTAATTCTCACATCTGAAGTTGTTTTGTGATCCCAAATCGATCTCACATTGCCTCATTTTTCGGGATCGCATGTGATCCCAGTCAATTCTGCTGCTGACAGTTAAAGAGGGGCAAATGTATGCAACCCAAAATGGTCACCTAGACTTTGGGCCCCATTTATTTAATTTGTCAACATCAACTTTCTGAATCAATGATTGTCGCATTTTCAAATCAAATTTCTTAATCAATTCATAACTATTTCAAATGTTTCAATTTTCCCTAAGGTTTGAATGCTTCATTAATTTTATTTAATCAAAAGAAATAAATCCCTTTTAATAAATAAAATAATGTTATTTAATTGAAGTTACTATTACTTAAATAAAATGATGCTATTTAATTAAATCTATTTTTAATTAAATTATTTTATTTTATTTTATTAATATTCATTTCTAAATTACATAATCTTATTTTATTTTATTAAAAGAGATATTATCATCTTAAATTAAATTAAATAAAATGAAATATCCCCTCAAGAACGATGAAAAAAAGGGAAAACAAATCAGCTTAAAAAGGAAAGCCAAACTAAAAAAAGAATTTCAATCAAGATTTGTTTCTATTTTTCTATTTATCCCACATTGTTTCTGAATTTGCCTTCAATTCTACTTTTGCCTATAAAATGAGCCCTCTCATTCTCATTTCAAAAAAAAAAGAAAGAATCACGAATTTTTACATCAGACTTATGCTGCAAATTTGAATTTTATCATTTGAGATTACATTAGTTTGATTATATAAGCATCTTATTTTTAGAGCATATAGTTTAATATTGCATTTTAGCTTAATCTTCATAGTAAATTAATTTGCAAAATAATTCATTTATGGCATTGCATGTAGATTAAGTTTCATTTCAATAAATTAGTTTGGTTTATTACATTTTACAGTCATTTAGATTAGTTTTCATTGTTGCATTGCAAGAACAGATTCATGGAGATTGGCATTCTTGCTTCTCCTCTTTGAATCTCTCGTTCCGAGATTGTATTTGCAGGGGTAACAGGGTTAATCTGAGGGCCACAACATCAATCTCTGCTCTTCTCGGATAGAGAGCTGTGAATTGATTTGCAAGGACTCATTATTGAGTATCCTTGCATGCAAGGATTCACAGAAGTATAACATATTTTCAGTTATAATATGCACTTGGAAATGGTTAACAAATGACTCGAAAAGTTCATTGAATGAAAAAATTGAGCTGTTTGGTAAAGAAGAAAACCATTCCAAGGTAGTATCTTTCAAGGAAATAGGGAAAAGCTTAGCCAATAGTTTATCATCAAGGAAAAATTCACTACATAAGGCGGTACATAAGCATTAACATGGTTAGAAGAATCTCCCTTTCCTCTGTATTTCTCAAATCTAGGTACCTCTACACCTTGTGGCATCAATGTTCGCAATATCTCTAAGGATAATGGATTGCTTTTGACATAGTATGTAGGTTGGCCGTTTTGATTTTGATTGATGGTGGAATTTTTTTTTGAAGGAATGAAATGGTTTGGAAGAGTCGATTTATGATAGGTTCATTGATTGTGTTATGAGATGGAAGTGAAAAAGGTGAAGGGGTGTATGTGTTTGAAGGACAAGTGAATGGAATGCTTATAGTTGGTAATGTGGTAGGAGATATGACGTGTGATGCTACAAAGGTACTAAGGATACAAGAAGAAATACCCAAGGAAGGAATCACATTATTAGTTGGTTGAATTTTTGTTGTGACTTGAGGGTTGGTATAGGTAGGTATTGTGGCAATTGTTGTGGGAGGAGGAATTTGATTTCCTCCTTGGCTTGTGACATTGCTTGTAGGTAAAGGACAACTAGTGGTTGAAGTGAGGTGTTTTTCAAATATTTTAACTATATTTTGCATAAGGTCAAGTCCATCTTCACTTTCAAGCATGCAGTGAATGTTATCTATAGTAGGGATGGTAGTAATTAAAATTTTGTCATTTTGCACTTGATGTTGGAGGTTTGCTAAATATTCATGAATGTGAATTATGTTTTCTTGCAGAATACTATCAGTCCTTGTTTTAGCATGCATCACACTATTTGAAGGAAAAAAGTTAAGGGTATGGTCCATACCTAGTGTACTAGTGTCAATAATAGGAGTGAAAGAGCTAGGCAACCCAAGATCCACAATGATTAGGCTATTGTGGGATGAAATGAGTCTCGAACTTCATCTCACTATAGTATGAGCAATAGGACACCAAATACTCATACAAGGGCTACTAAATGCAAGATGAATGCAAATGCATATAAGCTAAAAACAATGAAATGACTATAACATAAATTATGTAAACTGAAACAGAAAGCTAAAAATAGAAAATAGAAGCTCAAAAATAGTGCTTTAAATGCCAAAAAATGCATTGCAGAATCTACACAGGGACTGATTCACCCACCGTGGCAACTGAGTCCCAATAGGGATTTTTCAAAATTTTCAAAAAAAAATCAATTGATTTTTATGCTTTTATGTTGTACATGATTTGTATCCTACATGCAAACGTAGACTTTGTTTCATTTTCAGTGAAATGAGATGCAAAAATGTAAGCTATATCAACTTTCACTAATAAAAAATTAGAAACCCTAGAATTCCAATTAACTAATGCAAACTCTAATGCAATGTTAATGCAAGCAAGATCTAGGATGATGCTACACTCCAAATTAGAATTATGATGTTCTAAATGCAGATTCACAAAAATGAAAGGTGGAAAATTGTATGATTTTCTAGGTTTTAGGACCTAGAATGGCAATCTTCACTCTCTCATTCAATAACAAGCCCTTGAGATCTTAATGCAAAGAATAGAGAGATCTTGCAAGGGGGTTGTCCTAAGGGCTGAATGTAAACTAATAAGGGGTTCACCACCAAGTATGAACTTTGAAAGACTAATACAATGCAAGTTGAAATGTAAGATGTAATGTTAAACTCTAATTCAATGCAAACCTTCACTAAATGACCTAGAAATGCAAATGAAACAAAACAAAAATCTACAAAAAGGAATGTGTGCACCTAGAAATCTGGAGATGGTTGAATGGAGGTCTGAAATACTCAAAAATATGACTTTAATGTTGAGTGGAAATCATTCACCAAGTTGGGTGAATTAGTCCAGAATCTGGGTTTCTGTGCGGGAACAAGAATCTGCCAAATGGGTATTTGAATATGCAAAAATCTTAATTTTGACTAAAACGAGGACTCATTCACCAAAAGTGGTGAATCAATCTAGTTAGGGTTTTCTGAAGCTTCAAATATTGATCCTGCTCTTCTATATCTACTATGTCCTTCCTGATTGATTTCTAGATCTGAAACCCTAATTTGCAACCTATAGGTGTTCTCCAATGTTCTCGAATGCTTAATGAAAATTTTGACAATTTTGAATGACTTGAAAAAATTTCTCCAATTTTGCTTCTTAGGAAATATTCAACCTTGACCTACAAATCACACTCAAAGGAAAGGAAAAAATGTTTTGTGAGTGGATAGGGGTTTTCCTTGGTCAAACCCGATTTTGGTAATCAAACCTTGAAATAGAATGAAATAGAAATGAAGAATGATGAATGAACAAGATATGATGTTGAAACTCACCAAACCCTTGAAATGAAGTGTTGCAAAAAAATGTAAGAGATGGATCCAATGGATGTAGACCTTGACCCTTGCTTGGATAGGATAGATATTTAATTGAACACTTTCTTGAATAATGAAACCCTACATCACAATTGTTAGCGCAAAAACAAACTTGATGCATGAATTCCTCGACATGATGATTGTTGCTTAAATGTTGCTCTAAAACGCTTGATAATCTACCCTTGAAGACTCTTGAATGCTCTTGTGAATGCTTGAATGCTCTTGTGAACTCAACTTTTCTATAAGAATTCTCATTCAACTTGCTAGGTGTAAAATGAGTGAAAGAAACTTGTATTTTATACTTAATTATGCAAGAACTCTCAATATTACAACACTACAAGCCAACATCAAATCTAGGAGGATAAAATCCAACCAAAAATTTGAATTAATTTTGATCTTGGGCCACATGGGACTCATTATCCCAAGGTGGTGAATGAGTCCCACCAGGTATAATTTTTTGGACCATTTTTAAAAATGCTTGTAGATGTGTAAAACCAAGTTTGGGGCCCAAAAATATAGGTGGGACTCATTCGCCTAAGGTGGCGAATGAGTCCCATATCATTAAATCTTGGGCCATTCAATCTAAAACACCTGAATTATGATTGGGTAATGATTTATGTTGGGATTATCCTCAAAAAGATGCATTAAATGAGGCTTGTAAATGCAAAATATGGCCAATTAAAGCATAAAGAAGCCCAATTATTTATGAAAACCCTAGAAAAATGTGAAAGTATGTTGCAACACTTTTAAACAGTTTAGATAAGGCATGATTAAGGTTAAAAAGAGGTTTATTAGGTTTAGTTAATTAATAAAACCTTAGAAATGTGTGAAAGTGTGTTACAACACTTTACAACACTTTAGCAAGGTACCATTTAAATTCATTCGTTCACAAGGGCCCAAGACCTAATGTGAATGTGTTGAACATATTACAACACTAAATAAAGGCATCATTAAGCTCCATTCAACAAGGAGGGCCCAAACAAGTTGGAAAATGTCCCAACGACATTTTTTGACACTACACATCTTATGATAGGTTTGGCATATGGAGCTTATGATTGCATTTCATCAGTTATATATGTTCATAGCATGTGCTTCACTTGTTATGATTTTTATACCTTTGAGGTACAAATAGTTGGACGTTTTAACATTTGTTGTGGGTGCTATTTTTAGCTTTGGTGATTATATCCTTACAGCTACCTATACATTTTTATTACCTTGAAATTGAGTATTTGTGTATTGGTATATTGGTTTGGGGCAAGAATTATGTTTCATTGTGACATATTGTGTGGTATCTCTTTAGATGGATTATTATTTTTATGCATTGGAATAATGGAAGATGTAAGCATTCATTCTTGAAATGGTTGGTCACCTTGATTCTTGTTGTAGGTATCTTGATGGATCATATGGAGCACTTTGATTCCTTGATGGTGTATGTGGCTAAACAGATTGTTTGCTTGTTCATGTTTGAGTTTACATATTTCTACATTATATAATGTATACAAAAAGTGGGATATTGTTAGGAAAAGTTGTGTTCTCCATCTTGTATAATGTTTTTGAAAGAGGAAAAAATGGGTTTTACAGGAACCCAAAACCACGAAGTTTACAAAATAAAGAAAAATTTATTAAAGACAACACAGATGGAAAGGATGTAAAGAAACAACAATAAATGACCACAACCAGCAAAAAGGCCAGCAAAGGCCACAAAACCAAAAAACCAGCCAAAAGGCCAACCATAGCTAAATTTGAGTCTAGAAGATTTGAAGTCTCAACTTCCAGCTCATTCATATCCTGAACCCCCCTCTTTAAGATCTGAACCATCTGTGTAGTGGAAGGCTCTTTCCTTTTGAGGTTGGCTCGAGTCCTTTTAGAAATACCTTGGTCCTCATTCATGCTTTCCTTTTTCACTTCCAAGTCAACAACCAACAAACCCTGTTGCATTTTTTCTAGCTTTTTGGACATAGCGTTGATAATAATGGCATTCTTCCTAGCCATTTTATGGTTTTGTTCCACAACCGTTTTCAAGTTATTTTTAATTTTAACCATTTCCTCTTCTAGAGACTTGTACTTTTCCTCAATATCACCTCCTCTCTTACCAATACTGTTCTTATTTTGTTTCCCTTCTTCATTACTGAGAGTGGCCAACTTCAGCTCCAGCTCCTCCAATTTGTTGTACAAAGCCCTGCTTCTTTGATTAAGCTCATTAATTTCTTAGTAGGCCCATTTCAAGACCCTAAAAATGTCACTATTGTTGTTTCTAGCAGAGGCCAAAATGTCACCAATCTAAACCCGGTCTAAAATGAGGCTAACATCACCTAGGTTAGGGGAGCTAGTAAATCTAGTACCTTCAAATCTGAAAGAGGCAGGAGGGGAGGGCACAAAATTTCTACTAGCTTCAGGGTTCTCAACTTTGTCTTCCAAGGAGTCTGCAAAGTAGGAGAGCAACTTGTTGGTAGAGGATCCCTTAAGAACAAGATTCTTTAAGGGGGCAGAGCAGCCGTGGAAGGTCTCAAGGTTACCTTTAGCAAGTTGGGGTTTTTTAGACTAGTTTTTCTTACCAGACATCTTAGAGGATGGATGGGTTTCTACAATTCTCTCCTAGTTTGGATGAATATATGAACCCCCACTATCAGTATCATAGTCCTTAGACTCCACAGAGGCAACAGGGTTAGATAAATCAAGCATGCTTTGATAGTGTTCATAGATTAACCTAATAAGACCAAGATGAAGAATAAGGTATCTCCTAGGATTTTTCTTATGGTCCTCAAGGTTATTACTCAATGAACATAATAGTTAGTGAGGCATAAAAATCCATACTTTATGGCGGAAGTAGTTAAGAATGGTAAAATGGTTCCCATACACTCTGGTAAATCTCTCGTCTAGTGTAATATACTTCATTATAACACGAAGTACCTTTCTCCACAGTGCCTTGATAGTGTTAATTTAAAAATAGTTGTTAGAGATTTTAACCAGTTTCAATTTCTCCTTGTCCTTCTTAGGAAATTTGATGACTGCCTCATCAGAAAACCTTTTGTCACGATAAAACTTCACACCCATAGTGGACATTCCTATAATCTCCCCTATAATTTGCTCATTCAGCTTCACCTTCCTACCAAAGAGAATTATAATTTCGTCGTTGTTCCAGTTCTTCTCAAAGTAGTCTATGGCCACACAATCAGGCCCATGAAGTTTTTCTATATATGGAACCAAGCCACCTCTTACAATCTGCTCCCAAACCTTGTCATTCCTAATGTGCACCTCATAGCTTTTACGCTCAACTCTTTT
>VDFB02207743.1:0-12939 GCA_007258455.2 Sequoia sempervirens | reverse complement strand
TCTCCTTTTCCGCTTGGGCTTCCGCGTCCAAGTCCTTGGCTATATATCCCCGTCTTATTCCTTCATAAGGGGCTACATAGTGCCAATGTCCCCCCATTCGACGCCACAATGCAGGGGTTCCAAATACTGCATTGGTCAAATGCTTGTGTATTCGTGGTACTGCAATTCCTTCTACTCGCTTCTCTGCCAACCTCTCTTCATTTATTTGATCTCGTCCTGATTCTGCCCAGACATTGTCTGCTACATATCCAGGACCTCCTAGTCCCCAGTCTTGTTCTCTCGGGCTTTCACTCTGCACAGGCCAATCTTCCTTTGTTGCATAGCCCAACATGTTTATGGCGATAGTATTCTTCTCTTTTCTCTCCTGGTATGGCTTTAGCTTCGATCCGTTGATTGCCTCCAATATCAATGACCCATCGAGATTTTCCAATTTTATAGACCCATTGTCACCTACTTCCCGTACTCGGAACGGTCCCAACCAACGAACTTTAAACTTCCCCGGCTTGATCTCGTTACGGCCGTTATACTTCAGAACTAACTGTCCCGGTCGGAAATTCATTCGCCGGAGATGCTTGTCGTGCCAATATTTCCGTCGCCCATTGTGCCATCACTCTTCGCTCGTCCAGCTTATTCAGTTGGTATAGTCTTTCCCTTAAACTTTCGGTATCGCCCAACCGATTCTCCACGGCTATCCTCAGACTTGGTACCATATATCGACGGTGATCACCGGGCCTAATTTACATTAATTGGAAGGCGTGTGGCCCGTTGTTACCTTGTACGTTGTACGATATGCCCATAGGACGGCTGGTAACCTTTCTTCCCAGTCAGCTTCTTCCACGCCACATGATTTGTGAATAACTGATACGAGCACCTTATTTGTAGACTCCGCCTAGCCATTAGCTCGCGGGTAGTATGGACTTGATAGATTGTGAAAAATTCGGAACTCCGTCGTCATCAACCTGATAACATGATTAACGGTTCCTCCACGACCACCGTGGATCGAATGGTGGATGCACTGTTACTACATTCACTCATAAAATGAATCTCTACCGTGACTTTAGGCCGGGCCAGATGACCGGCAACGCCATTTCCAATTCTTGGTCGACATATATCTCAGAAATACCCACAATATATCGCATCGTATGCAAGTGACTCCACCTTCAACGGGTCCGATGAAGTTCAACCCCATCGCCTCAACAACTCCCGAGGGCCGTGGGATGCAGCAGCATGAAACTCCGCTTCAATGGTTTCACCCTCGCAAGTGTCGCAGCCTACCACCCATTCTTTGGCGTCAGTGTGCATCGTCGGCCACCATAGGCCTGCCAAGAGAATTTTCCTTGCTGTAGCATCAGGTCCCATATGGCCACCAGCCAGTCCTTCATGTGCCTCTTTTAGTACACCAGGTATTTCTTCTTCGACGACACATCTCCAAAGGATCTGGTCGGGTCCCATCTTGTAGAGTAGCCCATTGATCAATTGGAATGTCTTACTTTTCAGTACGATCTTCCTCCTCTCGGCTGGTGGCATATCACTTGGAAATGTGGATGTGGACAGATAGTCTCCAATCTTCTCGTACCATGACGGCAATATTGCAATTTGAAATAAATGTGCATCTGGAAAGTCTTCGTTCACCCCACCCTCTGCAGGTTCACCCGACCGGATTCTAGATAATTGGTCGGCAATAACATGGCTTTTTCCTGGCCGTACGATGATGGTGAATGTAAATTCTTGCAATAATAGTAACCATCTACTCACCTGTCCTTGGATAATCGGTTTGTTTACCAGGTACATCAAAGCTTGGTGATCCACGTAAAAAGTGAACGGCGTGGCTAGGAGGTAATGCCTGAACTTTTGGACGGCGTACACCATTCCCAGTGCCTCACGCTCGGTCGTACTATAATTCCTTTCTGCCTTTGAGAGTAGCCGGCTGGCGAAGAATATTGGGTGATCCAACCCGTGCACTCCCACTTGTGCTAGGGTTGCTCCGATGGCAAAATTAGAAGCATCTACATGTATGTGGAATTCCTTATCCCAGTCCGGGTACATTAATATGGGTGAGCTGATCAGTCGATCCTTCAGTTCCCGGAATGCCTTCTCCTGTTCTCCGGCCCACACGAATGGTTGGCCTTTCCTCGTCAGTAGGTCGAGAGGGTACGATACTTGGGCAAAATTTTTAATGAACCTCCGGTAGTATCCTACATGGCCGAGGAAAGACTTTACTCCAGTGACATTCTCGGGAGCCTCCATCTGTACGATGACTCGCACCTTGTCGGGATCTGTTTTCAACCCAGCTTTGCACACAATGTGTCCGAGCAACTTCCCCTGTGGCACCATAAATCTGCATTTCTTCGGATTCAAGGCAAGGCGGGCTGCTTTACACCGTTCCATGCACTCACCTAAAGCTTTCAAATGTTTTTCTTTATCGCTATAGATCGACCAATCATCCAGGAAGGCTTTGAAATTACCTACTGACATTTTATCAAAGATGTGGAGTATTATCCTCTGAAATGTATGTAGCTGGTGCGTTGCATAATCCAAACGGCATTCGGTTGTATGCGTACACCCCATCTTCGACAACGAACGTAGTCTTTGATTTGTCTTCCTCGGCGATACTGATCTGATTGTAACCCGAGAAGCCATCGAGAAAGGAGTACATTTCGTGCCCGGCAACTTCTTCCAGAATCGAGTCGGTGAAGGGAATGGGGAATGGATCCTTGATAGTCACTGCATTCAGGCTACGGAAGTCAACACAGATTCTAATTTGCTCCTCTTTCTTCAATGATATGACGATCGGCGATACCCACTCGCTAACTTCCACCTTGAAAATGATACCGGCCTCCAGCATCTTCTCAATCTCCTCTTGTACTTTAGCGGCATAATTTTTGTTCATTCTGTACGGTCGCTTTCGTACGGGCTGGGCTCCCGGTACGAGAGGAATCCTGTGCACACATAACTCCGGTGGTATGCCTTTTAAATCCTTGTACGTCCAAGCGAAAGCGTCTTTGTATTCCATGAAGATTCTAAACGCTGCCGCCTTCAGGACAGGGTCCCAGTCGTCACCCACAAAAATCTCCTTAGGTTTGGCTGATTCCCCGAGATTTATTTTTTTCAACGTTGGTTCCTCGTACTTCATGATTTTGTCCTGCTCGAACCTGTGGGCTGGCGTCACATCCAATTCTGCCATACCTTCTTTATATTCTCCGTACTCAGGTGGGAATGTTTCATCACCGGGTTTGCCGTTTTTCTACTTCCCTCCTTGACTGGCAAAGATGTGGCAACTGGTGAAGACTTCATAACTCTCCATCTGCTGCTGAAACAGCCTCGGGCCGCTGAGCTATTCCCATCTTCCGGCGCAACCGCCAATTCCCACACTCTTCTTCATCTGGTTCCATTGTCTTTCTCTCATCATCATCTGAGTCACCTCCGGATTCCGATGCCGAAGATGCCAGATCCTCACTGACGGCCTGATTCTTCAGATCAATGGTGTATTTCCTCCCCCGATTTTCTATTGAAAGCGTATTCCGCTTCCAGTTGTGAGTTGCCTTGGCAGCAATCAGCCATCCCCGTCCCAAGAGTGCATCATACGCTTTTTTCTCCATTGGGATGACTACAAAATTCAACAGAAACAGTTGCGTGCCGATCGAGACCTTCTGCTCCATTAGTATACCCAACGGCCTGATGCCATGTTGATCTGCTCCCACGAGGTGGAATGTCGGGGGCCAAAGAGTCGGCTTGCCCAGACACTTCCAAGTCTCTTCTGGCAGTACGTTTACTCCTGAACCACCATCGACGATAGTATTAGATAATCTCATGCCCAAGATTTCCATCTCGACGACGGCTGGTTTCCTCCCGATGCTTACTGCTAGGAGCATTGGATCCGAAGTCTCGGCTACCACTTCTAGTGTACGTTCTGGTGAATTCTTCGGAAGGTTTTCTTCAATAGCATTTGTCAGTGCTACTTTGAGATAAGGTATCGTTTGCAAGGGATCGGTTACCTTAATGGGTACGGTTGTGTGAAGCACCTGCCGTACGATATTCTTCTCCGACTCCGACTGTAGCAACGTACTGGTAGCTTTATAGTTCTTGCCTTCATTCGCCATTGCCTCGGCTACTTTTGTCTTGGCCTCCCGAAATCTTTCTTTCTCCGTACGGGGATCTGGATAATTTGCTCGTTCTGACTGTGCTCTCGTAATCGCCAAGACCTCCTCGTCGGCTACCTCCAGCATATTGATACTTCCTTTTTGCTTCGGACAGTCGGTGTCTTCATGATCCCCCGGTCCACACCACTTGCACAGTTTTCCCCCGTTGCCTTGGTCGCTCTGACAGTCCCTCGCAAAGTGACCCCATTCATTACAGTTCCTGCACTGGATCATCGGTCGTCCTTTGCTGTCGTACTGAATTTTACCTCTGGGCGTATTTCGCCGATTGTTGCGGTAGCCTCCAGGGGATGCATTGTTGTTCTGTGGCTTCGGTGGCGTGGTTGGAGGTGTTGACTGTTCGCCTTGAGTGAAGAATACTTGCGAACTTTTAGTTTTTAAATTGTATGGGCACTCCTTGACGGAGTGTCCCATTACCTGGCAGATGTCACAGAATAACTTCTTTGGGCAACTTGCCTTTGTGTGACCTTCCGTTTTACAGTCCGTACACCATAATTCATTGGCCTCTTTGGATCCTTCCCTGTCGGCCTTCAGATCTTTCATTATCCGCATCATATCCCGCCGAAGGGCTTGTACGGTTGCCGATTCGTCACTGTCCTCGGCACTCTCGTCGTCATCCCTCCTCTTTCCCTTCGAGGAAGTCCTATTTTCACTTTCAATATCCATCGCCCGATTGTATGCTTCGGTGTACGAGGACGGCGGTACTACTTTCATCTTTCGCCGAAGTGAGGGAATCAGTCCCTCAATGAACCATCTTTTCTTTAAACCATCGGCTGGCTGTGCCTCCAGCTTCCCGATCAAGTCTTTCAACCTCCTGTTGTAGGTCCGTACGTTCTCGTGCTTGCCTTGTTTGGTATGATAGATTTCTGTGACGATCTCACTATTGTCCCGCAGAAGTTTGAACTCTGCTTCAAAATTTTGCTTCTCAGACCTCCATGTATTCTCTCGCTTTGGTCCACCCGAAAATCAATCAATGGCACTGCCTCTCGAAAGTGTTGCCGAAATGCCTTCACCATCGGGTCGGGTCATCCGCCTACCGGCTATCCAGATATCTCGTGATGTCTTGTGCAATGCCGTGACGATCCTCGTGAGCTATTCCCCTTGCACTTTGCATCCTCTTTGTCGCATCCCCGGATGAGCCATCTTTACCGGTTGACCTCCTTGTTGACCTCCTTGTGTTTTGGACCCGATTAGACTAGTGGATTCTTCGCTATGTCCCTGTGCGTCACCAGCACTCTTGGCCACGTACGAGTCACTTCCACGTCCTCCGTCAGCGTCCTCAACACCGTGGGTCTCCTCAGGATCCCGCCGATGCTCTCTCTGCCCTGGGGTCTTAAGCTCTGGCCTTCCCCTCCTTAACTCGTCCTCGTCGTCCGAGAGTGACAACTCTCAAATCGCCTCGATGCTACTTAGTTAACCATCTTCATAGAGGTTATATTTTCCTCGTAGGAGGAGTGTCAAGGGTCTTCGCCCCTTTCCTTCTATCAAACCTGTGCTCATTCAATGGATGCTCTGTCTTTTGCAACTTTTCATGTTCTTTATGCTCCGCCATTGATTTCCACTGTCCTTATCTAATTTCTACCGATTTGCCTTTAGTCGCTTCACCGACTTTCCCCGCTTCTTGTAGCCCTCGAGTGGATTGCCAACTTGTTCTTCCGGAAGTCCCGCGGCCCATCGTACCATTCTTTGTCTTTGTTCAACAGACAGATGATGAAACCGCTGCATCATTGCTGATTGTCGGAAGTACGACGCCGGCTAGTATCGCGTTCTTCCTCTTCACGTTTGTTTCGGTCTTCACAGCGTTGCACAATTTGCTGCCTTCGGCGCTCGCGGGCTTCTTCCTCTCGCAAGTCTTGCAGAATAATGAAATGGCGGGCCAGCAACCTGGGCATGCGGTTCAGGAGGTGGTTCACCTCGTCGTTCACTTCCAACCAATCCCAGATGAATTCCTCAGGGATCTCCCGAATGTGGGATTCCCTACGTACGTGGTCACAGAGCGAGATTTTCCACAAATTTACCAAATCTTCTGTCAATGAGTCTTCTCGTTCCTCATTAGCATTTATAGGTTCTTCCGCTGGTTGACTCATTACGCTGCCATGGTGGATGATGCCCTAGTCCGTTCAGGCAACGGCGCCAAATGTTTGCCTACGGAATGGGATTCTAATCTGACGTACTACTGGCAAACTTGTAATATGCAGAACATAGGATAAAACAGTAAACGGAAAGATATCATAGTAAAATGCCAAAAGCTTTATTCATTCTCAAGAATATCATGTACAAAGAGTATCACAATGCTTATAGTATAACCATCGGCAACAAAACTCATTCATTATTCCTCCTTCCCGACTACATCCACCCGACTACATATAACACTCGGCGGTGGTTAGACAACCAACCGACACGACGTTTCATAACAACATTACATTAACATTAATCTAAACATATTTTCCCGAAAGTACATGACATTACATGACATTATTATTCTTACTAACTATTGTTTTATTTGACACCAATGACATTTACCGAGGGTCACCGACATACAACAACAACAAAGTAAAATATCCCACTAATGACATACTTCAATTAGCATATAATGCATTAACAGGAACTTTAAATAAACTAATCTACTGAGAAAATTTGAGTAATGACTCAATTTAATTGCCAAAGATACTTTCTTCATTACATAATAGATTGCATAAGATAGATAACTTACATCAGATTCAAACAAGACACATTCTTTGCCATAGATTTTTACTTACAGCCATACATCACAGTGAATAGTGTTTTGCTACAGTACCAAACCCCAATGAAGTGCACACAACTCCTGAAAGACGAAGTTCTCCCACCAAAATCCGAATTGGAGAGCTCCCTAGGGCAAGGGCGCCCCTTTTAGAAGTGATTGCAGCCTCTCTAGAGAGGCGTTTCTTTTTCTTGTGCTGATTCAAACCCTCATGAAAGGGCGGCTGGCTGTAGCTTTCCAAAACAGCCCCAAACTCCTCAAGGAAAGTAGCAACTCCTGTGCTAACGTGATTGGAGTCTATGGCAGTCAAAAACCCACTCAAAAGATGCTCGAAATAACCCTTAAACAGAAAACTATGTCTCCAAATGAAGCATCCAACTCTGACCAACAACCTTAAGATGGTATTTCACACCCTCAAGCAGCTCATATACAAACAACAAGCCCCCCCCCCAAGCTCACCCACTGCAGAAATCAGGAAACCCTAGCCTCCCTCTTCCTCAAACTCCAAACTCACAAGCCAAAGCAAGAAATAACTCAAAGCATGAGAGGGTCGAACTTCTCCTCTTGCCTTTTATAATTTTACATTGAAAAACACTATTCATAAAGTGAGCACTATTCACTTAAGTTATAACGTTTTCACTTTAGGAATGAATAGTAACTGAAAATATGCGACTTCATTTTAAAACACATCGCCTTGTAAGGCCAAGGTTGATGATGAAATAAAAGGTAACATCATTAATTCTAAGCCTAACATCATGCCAAATGCAACAATTACCGCCAACATACTGAGATCAACATCGCCATTTGATTGCTCGCCCAAGTGACTTCTATCCGTGATCATTAGCCTAATGAGTCAACATGATAGCTACCCATCGACGTGATAGGTGTCTAATTAGAAGGGGACATCACAGTTTCCCAACTTTTGAAAAAAAAGGGATGCCAGGGGACCGTCCCCTAGCTGTCCCCCTATACCCGAGACATCCCGAGGATAGGGACGGGCCATTTTAGGGGGGGGACGCATCCCCAAGTTTCCCTGGTCATACGAATTGTTTCAAATTTTGTTTCTATTTTGTCAAGATGAAACTGACCCTTTTAGCAAACTAATGATGTTGAAACCATTCCTTGATGTAATAGGCAATTTTGATCAAATAGTTCCTAAGGTGAATTGCATGGCCTGAAATTTTGGTATCTTTTTTTAGATGTTTATGGATCAAGCTCTACAACACAAGGCAATAGAATGAAGTTGATTCCAATGAGACCTAGGTTATGAACCATTTTTTCAACTAAGTAAAAGATTTGTTTCAACAGTAATATCACTAATAGGTTTGAGTTATGTGTTGGAACGCACTATAAAATTAGTGGTTACGTTACCTTATGAGGCTATGTGTGTCATTCATATGGTCATGTCATGAAAAAGAAAACAGATTTAGTCTAAAAAACATCCAATTAAATAGGAAATAGTGGAAAGCAACCTCAGAACGTCAAGCCGGCAAGTTTGATAGGTGACCCAAGAAACTAATGATGAAGGAAGCTTGTGAACTTGCAACTAAATCCCCCTCATCTCCTTATACAAAGGAGATTGACAAAGGCAAGCACTCTTCACTCATTGATGAAAAAGTCACAGATCAGCCAAAACTAACAAAGAATGACTTTGATGATCAAAAGGGGATTTTGAATCATCATTATTAAAAATTGAAAACCCTCCATATATGGACACTTTTACTCCTGCTATAAATAGATTATACAAAAAGGGAAAAGGAAACTTCTATCATCAAGGAACAAACGCAATTGGTCAATGATTTATTTATTCCAAAAGAAGGGAGAATGAGTATAGAGAACTAGTTAGATTACTCGTGAAATTGCTGCCTTTAATTTGTATTATGGCTTCATCTGTTTTAGGAATATGAGTCTTGATTGGTACCAATATTCTCTTCTATAAAAGGAAACTATTTGCATTAGCTTCAAAAAGATTATAAATAGAAAAAACCTATGTTCCCCACAGACACTTCCCCAACATATTTTGACACATCCCTATATCGAGGATGGTCTAGGGAAGCAATAATGCCTCAGAAATGTCCCCCTCCTGTCCTCAATCAAAAAAACATTGGTCGTGATGTCTCAAAAGACATTCAAAAATGTGGAGACTTCATACGGATGACCAAACTCGGGACATCAAGGACATCCTCTACCCATCCCAAGGATGGCTAGCCATCCCCTTGCAGTTTCACTCAACAGTTTAGAAAAAAGCCCAAAATGAATTAAAAATTATTATATTGTTCTTTTGTGGACTCCACACCACTCTTAGTCCTAAATGAGAGATTTTGGTCTGCAAAACAACAAATTTAAAAAGTCCTTTATGGTGTATGGCAATCACATGTTGTTAGGGTTGACTTTGCAAATTTTGAATTTTTCATCGATTTCAGTTGGCAAAATAGTAGGGTTTTCAAGAAAAAATCAGACAAAAAAATACTTTGAATTTTGAGTTCCTTTGGTAAGTTTCAAGGTGGTGTTTCAATCGCAAGATGGTGGTTTTCTATCACTTTAAAAAACAATTTTTAGTTGTTTTTGCAATCACACAATTGCAGGTTTGCAACATATAACAACAAAGATTTTGGTCTTATTGAGGTAGCCTCCTTTCTAATCTCAATACCAAGTCAGGAATTTGTTGTCACTTGTCTCAACTACTAGAATATAGAGAAAAATAAGATAGGCTCATTGATTGCACAAGTTCTTTGCAAGCTCAGGGGTAGCAGCATATTTTCTATGTTTTCATCATTTTGTAGTTGGAGCTTGCAGCCTTTGGGAATTTTGTTGTAAATGTTATGTATTAAGGATCTATAAGTATATGATGAATTCCTTATCAATGTTATCATATGAATATTTGAAATTTCCTTATATTTCTAATAGCCGTCCCCTTCATCCCCTAAAATGGCCTCCAAAATAACTGTCCCCAAAACATGTCCCCACATCCCTCGCCACCCCCATCCCAAAAACTTCGTGGAACATAGGAAAAAACAGATAAAAATATATTTCAAGAATAATTCCTTAAGTTAATTTGCATTTCTGCAACCTATTTTTCTCTTGATATGTTCATGACAACTGTAAACTTCTAAGGAAGCATGCAAAGCAATGACTGCAAATGTAAGCCATCAATCTAACTATTTTGTTTAGAATGCATATCATATTAGAAAAAAAAAAATTTAATATTAAAAAAGTGCAATGACATGAGAAGAGACAACTACCGGATTTCAGTTGTTCAGAATTAAATTCTTAAAGACAACTAAAATTGAATTTGATTCAAAGAAAGACATTCAAATTCAAAGGGAAAATAGTCTTTCTATTGATGTTGCAGGGTTGAAATAAGGCAGCAGAGAAGAAAATAACAAGGCCAGGAAAGTAACATATCTTAATCAGAAAGGAAGCCCCAAAATTATAAGATGCCATCTTCATCTTACATTCATGGAAATTTAGTGACACATTAGTTGTATTTCCTATTTAAAATGACAAACAAAATAGATCTTATTATCACGGGAACATGCTATCCCCAGTGCCTAATTCGAAAATTCCTCCTCCCCTGATGCATAGAAAGTCTGAGAAAACCAATAGTTGCAATTGCACAGTAGAAATAGAATATTTCCAAGTGTGGAAGCATATATTCCATGGCTTGCCACTTGTTTACTACAAGCCAATGGACTATCAACCTATTAAACAATAATACATCTTGTGACATGAAAACTTACTTGGAACTAACTCAGGGCTATATTTATTGTTGTAGACAATGGCTGCTTTAAAGCCTGCATCTTGTGCATTTCTAACTTTTTTCTCAAAGCTACATCCACCTCTTTGAATCAATGCAAATGATGAGTTTACAACTCCTGGCACTGCTCTATTTCTGAAAGGTAAGCATGCATTAGATGGTTCTGCTACTTGAAGCATTCCACAGAGTCCTGATCCTTTCATTGCTGGGCCTGGAATGGAATTAAAAAATAGAGTTAAAACTACATTGTAACAATGCACTATATATGCAAAGTCAGATATACATAAAGAAATTTGAATTTGGCAATTAAACTTGCCCAAGTACTCTGGACATATAAAACCCATCAAAACACATCTTGACATTTTATTAGTATGAAACTAGCAATTGTAAGAATAGCAAAATGCTTCTAATATTAATTGATTCATCCCCAAAAGATTTACAAAAGTACCTTTTTATAGGCTCAGCAAGATGAAATACAAACCGAAAGCTAACTAAATTGGGATTGAGAAATAACTCCCTTGATTCAAGATGATAAAGAGTTTAACTTATAGGATAAGTCTAGTGAACTCAATCAACTAATTTGACATCAAATTCAATTAGGGAGTGAACTAGGGTGCTAGACAGGACTGACTTCTAGTTCAACTACATGAAGAGGATATTATGAATTATTCACAATTACAAATAAATTATTTGCATAAACGAAATGATATAACCTGAACTACATAGCTAAACTAAGGTAAAATCAGTATAATAAAGTGTATAAATGTTACACACATATAGTGTCCCCTTTCGTACATTCTTGTAGCTAAAATAGTGGATCAACAACTTTTCTGTGCAGAGGGTCAGCTATTCCTCCTTACTGGAGATCCGAACTACTGGGGAGAGCATGCATTACCAAATTTATATCAACCTTTGGAGGACCATCTGTCAAGGATGTTAGGAGAGACATGGGGTTGAGTACATTGCTTCCTCCCAAGATTGTTCAGATGGGACATTTTAGCCATAGTCATTCTCTGAAGAACATCAAACTCTGTATAGGACCTTTCATGGTTATTGACAAGGGTATCAGTCATTCTTAAGCTCTAAACTCTGGTGAAGACTTTTGCATGATCATTCTGCATTGTATAGTTTACTATGTATGCTGAATTTTCTAGGATTTACCCCCAACTTGTTAGGTTCTTTTGCTTCCTAGATGTAATTGTGTATGCTTTATGTTAAATGTTGGAATTCCCTTTGGTACTACCATCTTTGCTGTTGTAGCTTGTATTTTCGAGTCCCACTAGCCTAATTTGTCCATATGTTGGCATTGTTATTATTTCTTTCTTCCCTTTTCACCTCCCTGCAAGGCATGACAATTAGCAGGGATGCCCAAACTGCTTACATTTCCCATAGTTGCTTAGTTGCATCATATTTTTTTGACTAGGTAGAGTCGAAGAAGATTTTTGCAAGTAGCTTATAGTATTGCAGAATATTTTCTTAGATTCATTCAGCAGAAAATGTATCATTTATCAGAAAGCGTATCATTTAGTGAAACCCATATGATTAAGTATTAAGCAGATTTTTGCAGCATCATTAGCTCAATTGTTATCTGTTTCCTTTGAAAGAGCTCAAGCAAAATGGCCTGCAGCATTATTAGCTTAATTACAGAATTTTAGCAACATAGAGTATTTTGTTGGACACATTCAGCAGAAAATGTAACATTTAGTGCCACCTATATGATTAAGTATTAAGCAGAAATTTGAAGAGTTATTGGCTCAATTGCCATCTGTTTCCTTTGAAAGAGCTCAAGTAAAATGGCCTTCAGTGAGACTCTTCAAGCTGAAATATGAGAAAGATTAAGGTTCTTAAAACCAATTTAGCAGCTTATTTTTGTTGCTAGAATAAAGGTATCTAGGAAAAATGTCAGTTCAACAGAGTTGACACTCCGGTAGATACATCAGCTTCTTTTTCTATTAGGTGGTATAAGCCATGAGTATTTGTAATTGTAACGTATACAAATGACATTGGAATAATGTAATATGAAGTGCAAACTATATATACATATAATGTCATAAAAATGTAATTAGCCAAATCTTATGTAAGAAACCCTGCTTATTCTGCCTTGATTTTCCAGTTTAGGCTGTTTGACATTTTGTCAAACACTTGGCATGAAATGGACTGAGTTCTGATTTTTCAGTTAATTCCTCTTGTGTTGATGTATTGTATGATTGTTTTTAGTTTGGTTTTGCAAAACAAATGCATATAATGACAAGAAGTAATATAGAATGCAAAACAATGAAAGAACA
>VDFB02207740.1:0-16782 GCA_007258455.2 Sequoia sempervirens | reverse complement strand
CACTCTAACTATCACATTCAAGTTTAACTTACTTGCAATTAAAACCAATACCTTTCCCAAGTCTTTGTATCTAAACTGCCTCTTTGGAGGCATGTGAAACCGCCAAGTGTGTTGAACTCACGTTCAACCAAGGTGTAGGCTCCTCAGTCTTTTCTGTTGAAAATAGCTTTTCTTACTAGTAACTATTCCAACATATATCTCTTACCATAAGAGAACTCAAGCCTCACCTATTTCTCCATGTATCCATGAGGACTTGTAAACAACCAATCCATGCCAAACTCCAAATGCAACATAGCAATATCATGAAGTAATCAAGAAAATGATTAATGTACCCAATACTTAAGAGAACTACACAAGATCAATGTCAATGCTCCAAACTTGAACATAAACATGACATCCATGATCTAACCATCTCCTCCTAGGAGATCACATGCACCATAACACACTTAAACATCCTAGTCTCAAGAGAACCATGCCAAACTCTAAATGCAACAACAGTAAACCATGACATAATAGCAATCACTCTAAACCAAAAAAAAACCATATCCCCAATCACATGAGGATAACCTTACCAATGATGCATCTACGTCATTGCCAACAACTCCCACTAAACCATGGTACTAATTCACACATGGCATTGTGACTACCATTCTCTTCTTGAAAATGACTATATCCTACCAAAGCTCCCACTGAACTGTGATACCGAGCTATACATGGCAATAAGATAAACATCAAACCATCACTTTCAAAATCATATGGAATTTCATACATTTCCTCGTGATCAAAATTATCATAACATGTACTATGCCACAACTCTAAACCACTAATCAAGAGTATACCATGACATAATAACAAAACCATCCTACAACCAATAGTATACAATGACATAATAACAAATCCATCCCATAAATTCATTCTAGAAAATTTCCAAAATAGAATTTTATAAAAGTATTTTTTAAAAGGTATCCGTCTTAAAGTGCCTTGGAAAAAATAGAAATTCCAAAAAATATATTTTCTAAAAATAGGTAACCCTTTTTAAATGTTTCTATTTTGGATTTTTTTGAACAAGTACTCATGTAATGTGAAATTCTTCATGTGTATGGATTATCATCGACATACATATGTATACATATATATACTTTCAATGTATGTACATCTAACCAATCAAGCATAGTAATATAAAGAAGTAATCGCATAAACCAAGCACTAAACATAACCAAGAATACTCCTAATAGTAATCAAGATCCTTCCTAATGCAAACACATCATGCTAAAGGATAACTTACCAATTTCCAACACTATGACTTGAATTAACCATTCTATTAGTGAGTGTGTGTGTATAAGCTCAATTAGGTTTTGTTACCAGTTACTTCACCAAGTTCTTCTCCCGAGTGATACTTCCCCTCACTTCCGGAGGATTGATTTTGAACTTGCATCCAACTTAACACATTTTCATGGTAGTGAACCATTCATCAAATACAAATATTTTCATTATTATTTTCATAGTTAGAATATCAATTCAATAACCATACATTCTAGATTTCCATTCCATTAACATCAAATGAAATAAACATTCATTCGTACTTTTCTGATAAAAAAAGTGCAATCACATATATATATCCAATCAGAATTCCAAATACATTCACATATGCAATATTTACCCTATCATAGTAATAGTAAATAGGTAAACACACAATGGGGTGTGACATCTTTGATGGTTTTAAATGAGGTTTGACATCTTGAGTCCAAGAAAACTAAACATTCTTTGGATCAAGGAAAATATGGGGGCTAAAATTTTGCTAAAATTTGCAATAAACCTACGATAGTAATCAACATGCCCATGGAAGATTTGTACATCAATTTGTGTCTTTAGGGATTTTAAAGTTTTTGTAAATTACTTTGATATTTTGAGGGTTGACCTTAATGTCTTCAACATAGATATGATGTCCCAACACAACCCATTGTTCAACCATAATAAGACATTTTTAATCATGAATAAGGGATATTGATGCTCTTCATATCATTGATGGACTTTATGTAAGTTTTGAAGTACCTTTTTATAAGTGTCACCATGAACTAAAAAATCATCCATGTAGACTTATGCATAATCCTATAAAAGTTCAATAAAATTTCCAACACTGTTGTATGAAAAGTGAGGAGTATTGTGTAGCACAAATGGAAGGACCCAATATGCAAAGGTTCTCCATGGACATGTGAAGATGGTTTTGTCTTGATATTCTAGAGCTACTTGTATTTGACTATATCCACTAAGCCAATCCAAGAATGAGAAGTAGGTTTTTATAATCATATTATTGAGGACTTGATCAATGAATGATAGAGAAAAATAATCTTTGTAGGTTGTCTTATTAAGTTTCTTGTAATCCATGCAAATTCTCCATTTCCCTCCTTTTCTTTGGAACAACTACTAGGGGTGAAACCCATTGGCTATCAAAGATTGGGTATATGAACCCTACTTGCATAAGTTTTTCAATCTCTATTTTAACTATTTCTCTAAGTGTAAGGTTAAGGTTGTGCTATGGCTATGAACGTTGAAGTTTAAGCATTAAACTATATATATATATATATATATGATGTTTATTAGAGACCAATTTTATTTTCTAAATGCAAATAATATAAGATTTCTTTGTTAAAGCTTCAACTATATTGTTTTCAAATATATAGTTGCTATTTGTGAATGATCTTGTGAGTTTTAGAGTTTTGACCTTCAAAGAGTTGGCCACTCAACTAAGGCACTAAACAATAGATTAGAGATAAGTAATTTTTTTTTTCAATTATTATGAATCATTGTGTCTATGTTTAAATAATTGTATTCTATAAATGAGGTGAATTGTTAAGTATGCACTGTAGGTTAGTTAATTGTGTTGTTTGTATTATTTTCTGTGTCATTCTATTGATGTGATAAAATATTGCATTTCATAGAAGCAAAAATTAGTGCACAATTTAACTTAAAAAATTCGATTATTAAAAAATGCTTGGAAGAATTTGATAGTATAACACTATTTATAGAAGAATAGATAGGTAATTTTAAAATTTCAACAATCATGTAGCTTAAGAATTTTATTTCCTTTTTGCAATAATTTTTAATTGTTTTCTATAGATTAAATTTCAAAATATTTTTAGTAGATTAAGATTCCAAATGCTTTCTAGTTATATTTTCAATTTGATATAAGTATTTATTCATTTCCTAGCATAAACCACTTATTAGAATATGATATCTAACTTCCTATTGCATATAGCCTTGGACATTGACCGATTTGACAAAACAATTGAAATTTAATCTACAAAAAATATTTAAATTTATTATAGAAAGGAAACACAATTTTTAAGCTTCTTGATTGTTGGATTTTTAAAATTACTTAACTATTATTCTACAAATAGTAAAATACTATCAAATTCTTCCAAGCATTTTTTAATAATCAATTTTCTTAACTTAAAATTGTATACTAATTTTTGCTTCTTCAAAATGCAATGATTTATCATGTTAGTGGAATGACACACAAAACAATACAAAAAACACAATTAACTAACTTGTAGGTATAGACTTAATGATTCACCTCATTTATAGAACACAATTACTTAAACATAGATATAATGATTCATAATAAATAGCAAAAAAAAAAAAGATTACTTATCTCTAATCTACTATTCTGGTGACTTGGTTGAGTGACTAGCTCGTTAGAGGTCATAACTCTAAAACTCACAAGATCATTCATGAATAACAAGATATTTGAAAATAATATAGTTTAAGCTTTAACATAGCAATCTTATATTATTTGTATTCAAAACACAAAAAAAAGTGTTTAATGAACATCCTATATATATGGGTGATCCCACAATATCGGTTTACATTTTTTGGCCAAATTGGACACTAAACCCATTTTTTCTTAACTAAATTTTCACTCGTACCTATAGTGGCTAAACCATGAGAAATTTGAAGATGATGCAAACTAGTGATTTATGACATTTGTCTCAGAGATTCTAACATATTTTTCAAAATTTTTGAACCGATTGCACTTTTTCCATCTCCCTCGAAAACTAGTTTTTTTTCAGTAAACACCATTTTAAGCAGTGACGCTCACCGTATAACACATAATTTTTTTTCCATGAAGGATAAAATTATATTTTTTTCGAATTTACATTTGTAACTACTATATCTAGTGCTTCCAATTGGTTTCATAGTGCGTTATTGAATATTTTTTCCTTAATCAAGTTTCAAAGTCAAACCAATTACAATTCGTGCATAGGTGGACCAGATAACATAACTTTTTTTGTATGTATCGGAATTCAATTTTTTCATCGATCAAGGACTTCAATATCTAGTGCACCCATATTTTTCAAATTTATTTTTTTGATAATCTGCTATTTTTCCACATGTGTAGAAAAGAGAGGTTAATTTTCAAGGAAAAACCTATGTTTAATAAAACTAAAAGAACAAATACATAATAAAACCAAAACATATTAAAATTATATTCATTGGATAGCTCGCTTTGAGGGACTACCGCCATCCAAGGTCATAGCCTCCTCCATTTCATCCTCAACTCTAGCTCAATAGGAAATTTTTGAATTTTTGGTACCAAAGGGGAGAAGGGGGAAAGGGGGTTCGAGCTGAATCTCTGAGGTTCAAGCCGAACTGGGTTCGAAATGTATCCCTCTCGAGGTTCGCCGAACTAAGGTTCTAGGAACCCTTCCACAACCCTTCCTTGCTTTTTTTCTCGGGAAATGTGGGACTCAACATTTAATGGTTTGCTCCAAAATTTGCTCAAACTAAATGTTCGTTCTAAAACCCCAAAACCAATTTTTTTGCATGGGGGCTTTTTTGCAATTTTCCTTCCTCATTGAATTAGAACCATTTTTGTGGGTTTACCATATATATATATATAGTCTAATGTGTAAAATTTAACACGCGGGACATCATGCAATGAATGATGGAGAAAATAATTTTTGCATTAGATATTTGAGGAAGTCATCATAAAGCAAGAGTTCGATCATAACTTTTTGGAAGATCAATAAGATCACATTGTGATTTCTTTCAGGGGACAAGTGTATCTAGCAAAGTATTATTTTCCTTGTTACCATCACTCCTTCATAACTCCTATGTGGTAGTTGTGAGCAATGAATCTTTCAACCACACTTATTAGCATTAAAATTCATTTTTAAGATAGAACAAAAAACATGAATTCATACATTATTATTAACTAGGATAGCAGGTAATTCATCACATAATCAAATTTATACCATCATGATAGGGGTTCTCGGTGGTAAAGGGAAGGTAATTTTATTCAAATTATGAGGCCAATATTTATATCTTATCAAAAGGAATTCAACTTATGTGTTAGAAATTTTAAATAAATTAGGGTTTATCGTCAATTATGAAACCCTAATGTGTAATAACTATTTTATGCCTCAAATTAGCTTATAATGGTCAATTGGAGGGAAAACATTTGGTCCCAATTTTGAATATGATTTTTAAATTAAAGGGATGATTTTTGAGTGCAAAAGTAATCTAAATTAATTTCATGATTGTGGATTTGACCTAAGACAAGAAATTGATAAAATAAGGATGATGTACAAACCTTGACAATGAGTGCAAATGGGGACAAAACCTAAGAACAAGCTATATGCCAAATTTCCATGAAAACCATTGTTTTTGTAGACTAGATATTATAGTAGGGACAAATATGTCATAGTGAGTCCAAAATGAAGGAGAAAAGTACAATGTATACAATTTTCACCTTTATAAAAAAAACAAAGGTCTCATCCTAAACATTATTGTCACCAATTTTCCTTCTTAGACATCCTAAAGATATGGGAATGAAAATAGTTTCTCTAAAAATTAATTAAGTCCTAAGTGACATCATCATTACCAACTTTGCTTTTAAACATCACAAATGTGGGAATGAAAATGGTGGCCCTTAAAGAATGGAAGTGGTGACCATTAAAAGGAGGAAGGTTCCTCCCAGACATCATCAAAACCACCTATTTCCTCCTAAACATCTTAGAGACATAGGACTGAGAATAACGACTCTTAGAAAGAAGGTTGGTCCATCATCACTAGACATCATCAGAACCACATATTTCCCCCTAAACATCTCAGAGATGTAGGAATGCAAATAATGACCCTTAAAAGAAGGCTGATCCATCGTGACTAGACACGTGATCAAAACCACCTATTTTTCTCTAAACATCTAAGACATAAGAATGAGAATAATGACCCTTTGAAACGAAGTTTTGTTCATATCACTAGTTTGCCTCCTTACATATCAAGGATATGTTGAATAAGGATAAGGATAATGACCCTTGAAATGAAGGTTTGTTCATATCACTAATTTGCCTCCTTGCATATCAAGGATATGTTGAATAAGAATAAGGATAATGACCCTTGAAACGAAGGTTTGTTCATATCACTAGTTTGCCTCCTTACATATCAAGAATATGTTGAATAAAGATAAGGATAATGACCCTTGAAATGAAGGTTTGTCCACATCACTAGTTTTCCTCCTTACATATCAAGGATAAGGATATGTTGAATAACGATAAGGAAGGATAATGATCCTTTTAGGGGAAGGAATATGTTGAACTAGACATCATGGACATCATGATCATCGTCAATGTTCACTAGGAGTCGTGAGGCTCAAGAACGAAGGGCGAATCTTTGACCATGACAATGTCTTAGTGGAATTTACAAAATAATTCATGCATGCATGCTCGTCGACAGCAACGACTAAAGGCATGTAAGCCTAATTTGAAATGACAATAGGAAGGTTGGTCCATGGAGATGATGCCAAATGTCAGTAGAGGAAGAGGCATGCTTTTGTCAACAGCCCGACTGCCAAATGCCAATGCAGGAGCACCTGTTCTTGTCTCGTTTTACTTGTTTGGGGGCTAGTGCTAAGGGCAGTACAGGGGTAGGACCCACACGCACAACCCCGGCTTTCATGCTTCTTATGTCTGATAAATGTCCCCCATCCACTTCCTTTTCTATTCCACGCTTCCCCCCTTCACTCAATATATGTGAGACCAGGCGTTTTATTGGTTATATTGGAGATGGCTATTGCAGAAGGTGGCTGTGATAACATTCCACCCTTTCAAGTGGAGTACAGGGACTTACTCCAGGGATTAGAAAGAGAAGCACCAGATGAGAAAATGGTTTCTTCTTCTTCATTATTGTGTGAGCTGCCATTGATAGACCTCAGTCATCGGCAAGGTGATGAAAATGAGAGAAACAAGTGTGCAGATGACATGGCCAGGGCTGCCTCTCAGTGGGGATTCTTCCAGATCATAAACCATGGAGTACCCCTAGCTACAATCAATCAAATCCAAAAGCAGCAGAAGAGAGCCTTCGATCTGCCCTTTGAATATAAGCTCAAAATTGAATGTTATAGATGGGGAACTCCAACTGCTCAAAGTGCCAAACAATTGTGCTGGACAGAAGCTTTCCATGTACCCCTGTCTGCAACCTCACAAGAGCAGTTGCAACTGGATGAATTCTCCAGCTTCAGGTGAATCAGATTGCTTTAAACTTCCTTTGGGCCAAAATGGTCTTCTGTAGTACTAGTTATAAGTTTGTTTGCATTGTTTTTCATTTTGTTTGTGAGGAAATGTGTTGTATCTTCTACTTTATTTACCCTTATGATCTAAAGCTGATAAACTGGACTTATAGTGTATATAAGTAAACATAATAAACCATATGGGACTAGGTTCTTTGGATGGCATACTTCTTTATTAAAGAGTTTTTTTTTTTTTTTAATGAATAGGTGTCTATATCTATTAATTAAAGATAAATATACGTGCATATTCAAAAAAAAGTTTGGATGGTCAAGCTAATATATTGTATTTTATTTAAAGTTTGTTATTATGATCAAGCTGATATATATTATATAATCAAAATAATTCATTTATTAACAATAGTCAAAATTGATAGGTATTATAGAGACAAAATAATTCATTAATTATGTGAATATATTCTTTACATAAAGATTATTTAAGTCTTTATACCTAGAAGTTTCTAAAGTCTTTTTATATACATTATAAACTTGAAATTAATCGTATAAATACATTACAGATATTTTTTTATAATCCATAATCCTTTTTATACAGAAAATTATTTCTACAATATTATATATAATTGACAAATGTGTTTTTATGAGATATATATATTCTTATGATACTTTCTAAACTAATGGTTAGATACCTCTATTTATAATATAAATCATACATTTTATAAATACAATAAGCCATTAAACATGTGTCAATAGATCTTTTTCATAGAGTTCTCTACCTAATCATCCTATTGACTTTCAGGTAAAAAGGTAAAAGGTGTTATATTTATACTTTGAAATGAAAGCAACAATAGTTTTAATAATTCTATGAAATGAAAGCAACAATAGTTTTAATAATTCTATGTTTGACCCAAAGGCAAAAAAATTTACATCCAAGTCCAGTGAGTCCTTTATGCATGATCTATGTGCCTTACCAGTCAAATAATTAGGTTTAGTGACTGTATATATGGCAGAAAACCTAATTAACCGTACATCACATTCCACTCTCCAACTGATCCATTATACATTCAGTGCACTTTGTCACTACCAATAATACTGTGTTCAGAGGTGATGTATGGAGAAGTAAATAAATTATGCTGTGCCAATAAGTCCTTTAAATGGTGATGCTCTGTTTGGCTATTAAAGTTAGATACAAGGGAATTGATATTAAATTCTGTAATGTATTATACTGAGATTTTTGGGTTGAAATTGTATGTGATTTTTAACATCGACGTTTCAGATCAAATTCCATGATCCATCATCAGGATAATACAGAAAGAGAAAAGAGTTTGATCCGAATCGTCGATGTTAAAAATTATGCACAGTTTCAAATCAGAAATCTCAACATAATTATCATGGACTGTGAAAACTACACTTCTTGAATCATTTCTGATATAACTTGGTTGAATGAACAGGATGGCAATTGAAGAATATGGGCAGGCCATGGCCAGGCTGGCACAAGAGGTTGCAGAAATTCTAGCAGAGAAGCTTGGAACTAATACAGAGAAGACCTCTTCTTACTTGAGAACAAACTACACATACAATACCTCAATACTTCGTTTAAACAGATACCCACAATGCCCACTGTCCTCCAGTGTCCATGGACTGATACCACACACTGACAGTGATTTTCTCACCATTTTACAGCAAGACCAAGTGGGGGGTCTGGAGATAATGAAGGATGGCAAATGGGTGTGTGTAAAACCAGAAGCAAATGCTCTGATAGTCAACATTGGAGATCTCATGCAGGCATGGAGTAACGATGTGTACAAAAGCGTGCAACACAGAGCACTTGCAAACAATACCAAGCAGCGCATGTCTGTTGCATTTTTCCTCTGCCCTTCACAAGACACTGTTATCAGTAAACATGATGGCGATTCAAATCCACCACGTTACAGGACTTTTACTTTCAGAGATTTTAAGGCACAAATTAGTGAAGAGGTGCGTTTCAATGGATGTAAGATTGGCCTTCCAAGATTTCTCCTTTAGCGCATCACAGCTTTACCATGATAGCAGATTCCAGAGCAATGTCTGTAATTCATTCGGCAGTTCTAACATATGATTTGGCCCGATTGGAACTCAAAACTGTCATAGCAGATTTAGGATTAATCTCTGTAATTAAATCAACCGATTTAAAATAGTTTCACAGAGTTTGATGTAAATGTCAAATTCCAATGACTTAAGACTATATGTATTTTACTTAGTCTTTCTGGACTACTACTACAAACTGGATGTATACATACATAAATACTATTTTGATATATTCATATTAGAATATAAATGGCATATTTTTTTTAAGAAGTTGAGTTCTTTTGTTCTATGCCATCTATCTATTTATTATACATAATTTATACATGTATCTCTTACCTCATTCTTATGTTCATACATCCTCATATATTCACCCCACCATACATTTATTAAACTTATACATGCACATATGCACATATTCTCATGTATATGATTCCTATGTTGATTTGGCCCTTTCTTATGCTCTACATCATTTATGTGGTCGTGGGGTCAACCCGTAAGTTGTAAACTTGGCTTTTTCAAATTCAAAATTTTAAATTTAAATTTTGGCTAACTCTTGTCTAGGATAGCTAAATACAAACTTATGCAATATGTTGGGCAATGTCCTTGAATATAAAAACACTCAATGTATTCATTTTGGATATTAAGGAACACCCTATCCTCTCTAATCATTCCAAGTATTATCACTCATATTTAAAGAAAGAAATGCTTTGATTTAGGACACTAAAAAAATTCTAGATCTACATGAACGTCTTAGAAACATATGCAAGTCTAAAGAGTGTTGATTTCAATTGTTTACACATATTTCTAACCTAGGAGAATGTGTCACATAGTGACAAAATGACAACCCTACTAAGTTATTCCTAAATATTGACAATCTTCAAATATAAAAAAATGAGTAGAGTAGGAACATATCATTCAAACAAATCATAGAATATAATTTTACATTGTGTATGGTCAAGTCTAGTCTTAAAGAATGAATTCACAAGCAAAAACTTGAATCCAAATAGAGAACAAATCCATTGTATGTTCCAAGACATTTTATTAGCAAAAAGGTGTTGTTTCCTAAACAAATTTTAGTCTATTTACATATTCTTGAATAAAAGATAGTCATTTTTTTTTGTCATAGAGCTAAGTATCATTATTTATTGCATTTACTTTTCTAAAATAAATATTACAATAATCTAATTCATCAGCCCCAACTCATCATTAATTTGTCTAAGTTAATTATGATTATATATGCATGTTATTGAATTATCCTAGACTAAACATAACAAAAAAAAAATCATTTACATTTTGGTAAATCCAACTAGTCCTACATGACTCTAGGGTTTCTTGTCAATTTTTTTTAGAAGTAAAAAGAGCCTCCACCCTTTTACAAGATAAAAAGACATAAATAACATAACATAATTTGAGCAATAGACAAACTATAATAAGATAATAATTAAACAAAATAATGAAGAGACAACCCCAACAATAGCACATGGAGGCCCAAAAAGACTATCAACAAAATGACCAATGGACATAATCAAGACATGATCCCCATATAAATTAGAGTTGATTGCCATTGTCACTTTAATTCCTCCTAGAGGAAGTTAAGATATTTTTCCACAAAATTTGAATTCTTGAATGCTTTATAACTCTAGTGTATTTAGCTTATAGCTCTTGGTTTCAAAGCTAAGGCCATATTTTGATCCCCATATAAATTAGAGTTGATTGCCACTATCACTTTAATTCCTCCTAGAGGAAGTTAAGATATTTTTCCACAAAATTTGAATTCTTGAATGCTTTATAACTCTAGTGTATTTAGCTTATAGCTCTTGGTTTTAGAGCTAAGGCCATATTTTCTCAAAGTATAGTGGGATCTCATTATTTTTTGTAATATTTCAATATTATTAGATTTTTTTAATGGTAGTTTTGCTAATGTTAACCACCCTTCTTAAGTTGGCCATAATATTTTGGATGTTCTTTTTCAATTTAGATATATTTTTTTTATCTTGTATGGTTTAAAAAAAATTAGTTGGCCATTTTTCTTCAAGTCATTCCAGCACTTGAAATTAAACTTCTCCAACACTCAAACAAGTACCTCAACATTAACTTTATTGGCCAATAAGGAGATTTTAAGATTCACTCAATCGATTCATCCATCTCTAGGGATTCTTATCATTGCTAGGGCATTCATATTTGTCATTTATTTATTTTTACATTTTCTTTCCAAATTTAATCTTTCTTCTTCAATCTTGTATTTCATTGATCTATTCATTCACCCACCCTTTCATTTGCTTTAGGATCCATACTTTACACTTTTTTTAGATCTAATTTATAAACATAATTGTTTTAATTTTTTTTGATCTACAATAAATTGTGTCTCACTTCCATATCATGTGGTTACTCTTGTCAGGGTTTTACACCTTTGTCGAGTACTCTTGTGAACCTTAAATCTTTAGATAGACCATTTTTCATGATATAATTGAAACTAATGATACTTTTCTACATATCATGATGATTATATTCTCATAGATCCATGTTCTTGTGATTTTATACTTTATGTTATACATAATAATATGTTTCATGATAGTCATCATTCTAATTTTAAATTTCAAGTGTCAGATCTCTATCATAATCAAATTAATTCCTCTCTATAACATCAAAATATAAACTTATTTTAATAATTAACTTTATATTAATTATAAATCCAAACACACCCAAACTTAATTATATATTTAATTTGTATTTTCCTCTTTACCTCTTTCAAAACCTATTTAATAATAATATATGTTTTGGTTGGTATTGTATGAAACAATCAAAGATTACAGAGAACATCAGAAATAACAACTGCAGCAGGAAAAAGAATGACGGCAGAAAGCAGGGACAGCAATAACCAACAAAAACAGTTCTAGACTGACATAAACATATTTTTCAGTTTTGTCATAAACCTTAGTGTTGAAGGAAAATGCTCATCTTCTACTATGTTGTTTTGAATACAACATTTAACGGATATTTCAATGGTTCAAAAATAAAACTTTGGAAACAGTGTAATAGAAAACATCAAATTTCCAAAGGGAAACAAAGTTTTTCCATAATGCATACAAATATCTTTGGAATAAAAGGCTTAACACTCTCCTACGTTGAATTGAACTAACGAAGCTTTACCCAAAAACTTTTAGATCCTGATTTATATAAGGGACAATTTTTTCTTGTTTTTCATATACCTCTCATATTGTACCTCTCATATTGTTTGAATGAACAACTTTATTTAGTTTGAGTTTCAAATTTATAAATAGTGTAATTGTTATTTAGTCTTGTGTTTGTTTTAAAGGAGTATTTTAATGTAGTAATATATTAATGCGTGACATGTTTTTATTTTAGATTTGGTTTACAATATGATATTTATTCATTTTCATTTTATCTTATTTGTTCTATTTTTCATTCTTGCTTTGAAATCATCATTTTATCTCTTTAAATCATTTTTGCTAGATGTGGCACTAACCCAAGTTAACTGTACAAATACAAAAATGACTCCTAAAGTCTAAGACATCGTATTCAAATTTCCATGTTCTCACCTCTTGCCTACTAATTGTTATGAGTTGACTTGGCATTCATTTTGTACAACATAATCTTATGTCAAGGTACTAAAGAACATTTATTGTGTTCTAAAACATTAGGAAGATCCTAAAAGAAAGAGGTGAGTAATTAGAGCACACATCAATTTTTAAGATAAATAAATGAATTAAACTTATACCATGATATTACTTGTAATGAAATTACTTGCACGAGAGAAGAATATAACAAAAATATAATTCAAATACTTGATAATATTAAGCCACTTTGAGGGGGAAAACCTCCAAAAGTCTTTAAGAAGAACATGATATGATGATAATAAGTTAACCATTACTTCTTATATATACTATACTTATAATATGGAGACCACCCTGGTCAACCTAACTACATAGATATTAAACTATTTAAATGATAACATAACTTAAATAAATGTTATGCTAGCCATATGTAAACTACACATCGTAATGCATGTTATAGGTTAAGGGCATAACATGCACCTCCCCTTTAAGCCAATCTTTTCCTCAATGTTGACACTCCCAAGATTCTTTTTTAAGAATGCTTCATCCTCCCATATCACATCTTCATTGATTAGATTCTTCCACTTATTGTGGTACTCTATGATTGTCCTAGTGCTCCACTTCTTTAGGCATAGTTGGAGAATTGGTTCTAGATCTAAGATGATTGTTTCCTAAAGTAACAATATTTGTCTTGCATCCAACATCTCCTCTACCAACTTAGAAATCTCACACTTTTACAAATAGGGGTAATGATATGGCATAGTGTTAGGTAGTTTCTCCTCAAAGACTAGCTGAATGTTACGATCTTGGTCCCTTTTAGTTGGTAGAACTTTTGGCATATCTTAAAATAATGAAAGTTTATGGTAATATTTTTTTGTTTTGGCACCACTTCCTCCTCCTCCTCCTCCTCCTCCTCCTCATTATTCCTCTTCTTAAGTCACATTAGCTTTCCAACATATGTTATGCGCATAAACTCTTAAGTTGTTAGCTTTCCAGCTAATTATGTGCATGTTCTCTTAAGGATCCCACACAAATGGTTATAAGGCTTTAATTATCATTTTGAAAATTATTCTAGTTTCAAACCTCAAGTTGGGCCACCAACTGTAATTGACTTGATAGGATAATTTTCAAAATGATAGTCCTCAAAACGAAGCTTTCCAACAAGTATAATTTTAATAAATTTTCATTTTATTTATTCATTTTCTAATTTTTATTGAACATAGGTTTTTCACCGGACATCAAGTTCTTTGTTCTACACATGTGGAAAAATAGTAAAATACTGAAAAAAAAATCCAAAAAATATATGTGCACTAGGTAATGATGTCCTTGTTTCACCAAAAAAATAAATTGAATTTCAATTATACACAATAAGTTATGTGTGACGACATACACCTACATCCAAATTATAATTACCCTAACTTCAAAATCTAATTTTACAAAAATATGTAACAAAAAATTATGAAAAAATATCCATGCACTAGATATTGATGTTATAAATCTATATTTCAAAAATTAGAATTTTATCCTTTCTAAAAAAGGTTATGCATGACAACATAAACATTACTTTTTAAAAATGTTGTTTACTATAAAAAAACTAGTTATTAAAGGTTACGTAGAAATATTCACAATTTATTTAAAATAAAATAAAATATATATTTAGAATCTACACACAAATTGCCACAAATCACTAGTTCGATTCATCTTCAAATTCTTAAAGGTTTAGTTGCTATAGCTCTTCAAAAGTGAAGATTTAGTTAAAAATGTTGATATCAATATCTTACTTTGGCCAAAAAGTGAGACTCATTATTGTGAGATTACCCTATTGTAAAAAAAAAATCACAATAATTTACTAAAAAAATATAAATAAACTATAATTTTTGCTACAACTTACTTGAGTCTAGACCTCACATTTTTAAAATAATCTCCAAGAAACTCATTGCTTTGCAACCTTGTGAATGAATTAAATGGTAAAAAGAAAATTTGAAATAATTCTTGAGAAACTACTTCAAAATAATTTCAAATATAACATGTAGCTACTTGTTAATGACCTATATATCTTCACATTTGACAAAGAGATCATGGTGTTGTTTTAAACATATCTCAATTTATCTATGATATGTCTTAACCCAAGGGAAACTACAATAATCAAATGTGGATGAAGATATCTAGATATATAAAGAATATTTAGATAGATTTTGTCTAATCAACTAAAAAAAAGCTTGAATAGATTACATGTGTCTCAATTAGTTTACCCAATAAATGGTCAAAAGTAGATTACTTATTTGTGTTAGGAGAAGCAATATCTCCTTTTTCACATTGTTTGTAATATATATGCAATGCATGAACAATTTTAAGGGTTAAATGATGCTCAAGTGGGACAAGCTCAATATTCTCAAATGGTATACAAGCTTGAACTTGCACAATATTATGTCATTTTTCATCATGTACATGTATATTTTAATTTTATAAAATCACTAAGACATCTTTATCTCAATGATGTCGTTTGAACTATTTTCATTATTTTATTTTGAATAAAATATAGTGTAGGGATTCACCTATATTTGTAAAGTTGTTCGTTCCCCATATCATTAATTGTAATTGAAAAATTAGTTACTGTTGGTGTGAATAATTGTCTTGTACCTAGCTAGAATTCACTCACTAGGTAATTAGGGGACATATTCACATGGTTAAGTTTACTTAAGATATAAGATTCTTTCTAGAAGTTTTAGTTGGCTTTTCTAGAACTTATCTTATCTAGCTAGGATTGCATGATTCCTAGGTAGTTAGTTGTCTCATGTCATATGATTAAGACACTTGTCATGATCTTGTCTAATACTACATCTCTACTTTTCCTTTATAAGCAAGGTATCTCATGTACATTTGCATATCAATCAATCAATTGAATCAATATTCAACCATTAATCAATTTTGCATTGTGAAGCAAGCTTTCTTGCCATTCTCTCTCTTGTGGAAGTGGTTTTGGTCGCAACTGTTCCTGGGGGTGTTGGGGTGTTAGTGAGGAGAAGTTTGGTCATCTATACCTTGGTATTCTAGAGACCAGTGCTGAGCTTCCTACTCCTCCACCTCTTGCATCTTCAACCATTGATGCTTCTATTCAGCAGGATTATCATAGTTTTTCAGATCTTGCTTTGTGGGATGAGTATTTGACATGTATCTCTAACTTGTTCATGGAGTCTCATATTGCAGATTTGAAGGACACACTTGAGGGGATTTCTCTCCTCTTTGATGACAGTTTCAACACAATTGTTACACCATCTACTTTTTCTTTGGAGATTGAAATTCACGAGTCTCCTCCTTCACTTGATTTGTCATGTTTCTTGGTTGATTTTGACCATGATTATGCTATGGCTCATTCAAGCTTGGAGGCTCCTCATCATTTTTCAGAGGCATACATGTTGAGCGTTCATTCTTCCTCCTTTCATTTGGACATGGAGTGGCTTCTTCATCGGCTTATGATAATGTTTCTTCCTAAGGGAAGATGTGTTGCTTGTAGACATTGGGTTATCTTTTGTTTTTAAGCATTCTTCATCAACATTGGAGCTTCTTCATCATGGGGGGGATTTCTTGTCTCTCTTCTTCCCTCTTATGGGCGGTTCA
>VDFB02207738.1:0-13818 GCA_007258455.2 Sequoia sempervirens | reverse complement strand
TTTTGCAAGGCCACCCACTCATAATTACCCCTCCGCATATGCTTACGCCTGCCGCTACCGCTTAGACATTCCTTGCATTGATTTTGGAAGGCTTTCCCCCTGCGAGTGCCCATTCTTTCTCCACGATGATTATAGATCATCTTCCATTGTAACAGGTTAGCACCCCGTTAACAACTCCCCCTTCCCCGCCAATAAGCCTTATGACTGATTCCTCAGTCCAATCATTACAAATGACTAGCCCTACTATTGGTTCTCAAACCAAACTATGGAACGTGCCTCATTTATCTCAACAAATTGTCACTCTCCAAAAGAAACAAATGCTCGCACCTATGAAGGTTACCTATCCCTATGCCCTACCTTCCGGTGCTCCTTTTGCAGGTGGACTAGTTTCATCACCAGCTGAACTCATAGAATAGATAGATTGCAAAAAGGAGGCACACATGAATAGAATGAGGAAACACTAGGCAAAGGATGACAGTGGTCTCACTGAGCCAAGAGTACAAGCTCTGTACGATGAGGCCCGACAAGAATTAAAGTTTGCGACCATGTACCTCAGGGTAAGCAAGCCTTAGGGAGAAATGCAACTAGAAGACTACGAGATATATGTAGTCGTACTTGACATGAAGGTAGCCCAACCACATGATAAAGTTGAAATCATGGAGGAAACACAACAGGTAGTCATTTTTGACTTCCTCAAAATTGGTCGCCAGCTAAAGAAGAAGGATGAGCAGCTCAAGGCAGCCAGGGAAAGGGTTATATTTCTGGAAAGGAAGGAGAAATTCTTGGAGGTAGATATTTCTCGCATGACTGAAAGGACACTAACAGCAAAGGATGAGAGATACAAGCTTCAAAGAGAAATTGCAAGGGTTTAGGGTGTTGACCCTAACATAATAAAATAGCTCCAAAGCAAGAACTAGGAAGCGCAACAAAATCTGCAGCTAAAAGATGAAGAGCTTGAGTGCCTCCACCTTGAACATAGTCAGGGGATGGCACAAAAAAGTGAAGAGTTGGAACGCCAACAAGCTCAATATAAGAAAAGAATACAAGAGAAAGAGGCTGAATTTAAAGGCCTAAAGGCTCAATTAGAGGAAGAGCTCTAAGAGACAAAGGCTTCTCTAGAGGAGCACTTAGCAAATCACTCCAGAGCTGAGCAAACTTGGAATAAAGAAATCAACAACTATGCGGAGTAGCTAGCATCCGAGAAAAGGAAAAACTAGAATTAGGTGAGGCCCTTATTTCAAGAGACGCGAAGATTACTTCACTTAAAGCCTCTCTCTTGCCTTCACCTGCACAACCTGATATCATTCCGCTGGTTAGGAAATTATACATTTTTCACTGGGAGAAAATCAAAACCTTTTTTCTAACACTGCAACATACCCTCTGATTTATCGACAAGGCATCAAGGCTCCACCAGGAGGCCCATGATATGATTGAACAGTTCCCACGATTCATCCTAGAGAAGGTTCCTAAGGCGAAAGACTTACTCAACAAGCTATACTCTGTCTCTGACAAGAACCTTACCGGAGCGGGTATTGAAGATCGTGACGCTGCTACTCAAATGACAAACAAATTTATCCATTGCCACTTCACCTTCCAGTGCACTAAGGCAGCCACAGTTATTCTGAGTAAAACACTGGATAGCATACGACGATGTTTCTTTGAGTTAGGTAGGATGGGACTGCCATCTCCATTCCTCGAGGATGGCTCTATTACCACGACTGCGTAGATTGCAACAATTATTGAAGAGAAGGAAGGTGACCTAAAGGCTTTCAAGGAGTTTAGCCATCCTCCAACAGTAGCTGACATTGAGGCAGTCATTCATCCACTCTCACAATTGCTATTTCATATATAAGTAGGAGCCGGTTTACACGATGTGCTGCCTCACAAAGAAACTATTGATCTACGTGGAGCACAAGAGAATTTGTGCAACATACTGAAGCCGTCTAAAGCTAAATGGTCACCTTTTTAGGAAACCCTTTCCAATCTCTGACTCCATTAGCCTTTTGAATAAGGCTCTGGTTTGCAGAACTAGAGAATTTTGGTTCTTCATTCCTTAATCGAAACGCCTATGATAGTCGCCAAAAACTGTTAAATAAATATTTGAGTAACTCCCTTCAGGTTTATTTTTGCATTATGTGTGCGTTGGCCTATTCATCTCTGAGTTTTCTATTGCAATTATCAAAGTTTTGATCTATCATTTGTGCATTTACTCTTCGCAGCTTCGGGTATCAGCTTTCCTTTTGGATCCTGGGAAACTGCGTTGTGCATCCATGTGTCGCGGTTATGGGATGTTTTGTTTCTTGTTTCCTTGAAGGCTCATTGGGCTATGAAGGGCTTCCATGAAGCCGTCATTCCTAAAAAGTGTCAGCGGGCCCTACATCTTGCAATGTGGCAACCGTTCAAAAAATTTTCAACGCAGGTATGAAATAGCAAACGCGGGCAACAAAATGCTACCACACATCTTTTATGCCAGGCTGATGGAGCGCTCCCTCCACTTTGTGAAGGTTCTCAACCCATTCGACACATGTTGCATTTTCACAAATCCTCGACAGTAATGGGAGAAGGGTTCATGCGAGCAGCGAAAGGCTGCCACGTACCTAGCGATTGATCTGTTATGCAGGCGATAGGCTGGTTGAACAAAATAATACTATTAGATGTTTGTCATAATCATTCAGAACAATGGATGACACTTATTTGATCGAGCTTGGTTGGGACCACCGCCATCATTACGGAGGATGCACCTATGCCTAGGATGTCTAGATGTTGTGTTCTAGCTCAATGCTGTTGTAATGGCCTTGGGTATATTCTGATTCAGGCATCATTGCATGAAGATTGCGAGATATTTTATGTTGTTGTTCTCTAAAGCGGTGGGAGGTTTTCCTACTATATATACGTTCTCTATTGAGAGGAAATGGTCCAGAATTTGGGGAAAACATGTTGGTTTTAGCAAAAGACACTAGGCCTCTATTGTTGTTTTATTTAAATTGTAAAACTTTCAGATTGTGCCAATTGTTCGGCCTTTCTATTTTTTATGCTTTGATTAAACTATGAACTATGCTTTATACTGTCTTGACATTTCACTTGAAGAACTTCTATATATGTTGGATACAAGTTTGCTTACCTAAATCATGTCTAATGACTCTTCTTAGTAGTGAGAATGTATGCAACATTATTTTATGTTAATAAATGAATTATCTATGCTATAATCTTAAGTCTCTGATGTTTTGGAACACAACACTATTTAGACCTTTAAATCTATGATTTATTGTGCCCACCAGCAAATTTTGGTGCATCACCTTAGGTTATACTTTACTTTATTATATCCGCTTCCATTTCCCTTTCCAAAACCCCATTATAGAAAAAGTTGGCTTCTCTAAAAATCTGGAGGCTGCTCAGTTTAGCACAAAAGGTCCCTCTTAAACTGAGTTTCCCATAAGACTCTGTTACCTCATCAAATTTTGGCGTCAACAGGAAACATCAAGCCTCTTACTGGGAGCAACGAAGAGATTCACAAAAATTGTAGGGTTCCAAATTAATAGCAGCAACTTCTATCTGTAATTGTTTGGCAACTTCCTAGAATAAATAGTCCAAACTCCAAAACTGAAGTAGACGACCCTTATTACAAAATAAATTATTTTTTAAAATTATGAATATTGTTTTGCTTATTACTTATGCGTATTCTTCATGCAAAATTGAAATTATATCCTTGTGATTACCGTGTTTTTACTAGTGAAGAGACTAAGGATCTCTTCAAAATACCCAATATTTAATAAAAACAAATAAATGTGACATATTAGATATATAGGTTAAGTTCAAAATAATAATGATGTAAGTTAATTGAAATTGTACTAATATATGTTGAATTTGAAGAAGAGAAATGTATCCTTGTTCATTCTTTTTTCAAATAATTGTTATATCTATTTTTTTAATTGTAGTTGAGAATGGATTAAAATTTGATTTATTGGGAGTTGAAAGATTATATATTTATATGGTTGATCATGGTATTAGTGTAGTCACAATTGTAACTTAGTGCAAATGATTAATTTTTCTTCTTATGTCGAATTTTGAGTATTTATATAAAATAGTACAATTGAAACAATGGTGGTGTTATAAAGTATAAGGGGGCATGTTGGTTTTGGCTATTGAACTACATAAACTTGTTCTTACACTGGATCAAGTCTTATGTTTGAGTTGACGATAAATAGTAAATAAATTCTATAGTTTAATTGATGTAGATGTAGTTAGGAATTTTTTTTATCATCTAACAAATTCTTAGAAACAAATTGTCAATATATTATTCTAAAATGTTCTCAATATAAATAAATGTTTCAAAATAATTATAAGGTGACTACTTTAAATACTCATGCTAGAAATATAATTCAAGATTTTTTTTGAAACTCTTAAAAGACATAAACATCAAATTATTGTATTTTGTTTTAGAAATGATTCAAATATGTGTTCAACTTAATTAGTTTAAATAATTGACTAAAGGCATAAACATATTTCTAAAGAAATATTAAACATTAATGAATCCATTTTTTTTTCTATAGCTAAACTATGTGATTCATAAACCTTTGACAATATGTGTTGGTAAGGCGATATTGGTGTTTAACTTATAATTGTTCATAAATTTCTAATGATATTTTTTCATCCACTTCAACAACAAAAATTATGGAATATCTGAAATAAAAAATTCTTTATTTGAGGATAATAAAAATAATTGTTTCATTTCAAAAAACATATCTTTTTAAATGTAAGGAATAAATAAATATCTTAAGTTGTAGTCTAGGCTAACCCAATAAGGTGCATCTATAGACATACATTTATTTTATATTAATCTAATTATAAAAATGGGATGGTTGATGTATTATGAAATATATATATATATATATATATATATATATATATATATATATATATATATATATATATATATATATATATATATATATATATATATATATATATATATATATTTATATTTGTATAGAATAGAAATGTTTTATATAGTTGTAGATAGCCTTATAATCAAAGCATAAATATATTCTTTTATGACCACTAATATTTGAATACCTCAAGATTAATGAAGGACCATTATAATAGATAAATTATCTTAGGATCAAAACATTTTGTTTTCTTTCTACAATTTCATGAGGTTAGACAACATCCTTTCTAATTGAATGTGCAACCTTTAGACCTGTAGAGGTTACCAAGTTATTTAGCAAGCCTTATGTGATACCTTTATGAGTTTGGAAGAATTTCCATCTCATCTCAACTGTCACTAAACACTTGGCATAAAAATTGATGACTTGGTCAAATAGGTTGTTCATTTTCACATTGCAAGTGATCCTAAGGTTGACACCTATAGGACACTTGTCTACTCATTTGTGCCACCTCATGGAGCACTTGCCAATCAACATAATAGGTCGATTGCCTCTTCCTTTGTTATTTAAGGAAGGTCATTGTACAATAAAATTAACTCTAATATGAATTATGTTGATCATTGTGTGTAAGTGGTTTTTTGTGGAAGCACAAAGTTTTTATTGTTTTGATCTATCTCTATCTCCATATTCATTCTTCCATCTCTCCCTCTATCTCTATCACATTCTCTCCATCTCTTTGTACCCCTAGATCTCTCTCTGTCTCTACCTCTCTTTATATATCACTTCCCTTCTCTATCTTTATCTCTCTATCTCTTCCCTCTCATTCTCTTCCTCTCTCTCCCTCTGTATAAATATATCTCTTCCATCTCTATTTATCCCTCTCTCACTCTATTTATCTCAACCGCCGACCCCCCCCGCCCCCCTCTCTCTCTTTCTCCTCCTTTCCATATTGTAAGCGCAACATGACCCTGTTGGTAATGGAGTCTAATTATCTTTGTGATTCAAAAGTTTTATTTCAATTGTGTTTGGATCCCTAAAAGTGGATGCATAGTTGATTTGAAGCTATCACTTTGTTGCACAAAGAACATCATTAATAAATTCTCTACCAATTGACCTCTGCTTCCCTTAATTGGCATTCCACACCTCTTCAACATAACCATTGCACAATAACGTGTAATTGCTAGTGAAAAATCATCTCATAATCATTGTCACGTCATTGTGTAATGTGTACATCTCTTTTAAAAAACAAATAAAATAAAACAATCTTATTGTCAATCAATTTCGTATGATTTACAAAGGCTCAAGTATGAGCATATGATATCTTCGACCCTTACGTGAGCACCACTATGGCTTGAAATTCAACAATTTCTTTGCAACATATTTATTACTGGACGGTCAATTAAAAATCATTGTCACGCCAATGTGTAAAGTGCAGATCTCTCAGTAAAGTACGATATCGAATATATTTAAAGTGACGAACTATGCAACAAGCTACGGTGATGTCATTTCAATCCACTACCACTTAGACCTCATTCGAATGCGATTTTCCAAGTTGACGCAGTAATGGGTTTTTTCTTCTTTAATGGAATTCAGAATGGATCATTTGTTGAGGAACTAAATGCCATAGGCTAGCACCACTTAGGTTCAATACATTTTAATTATCACATCAATGTTTAAAGTGTACACATCTCACTAAACGATAATGCTTCATTTATTCTGAGCAATATTGTTCTACTACAATAGAATATGAAATGCATCCAAAACACCCTCTTCATCTCTGTTACTGTTAATGGCGACTATATTGCTGATATTTTAAATTAACTATAATGACTCCTTAAAATCAGTAGGATTAATTTGGAAAAAGTAAAATCAACAGGAAAGTATTAATCCTCAACTAACAAGAATTTAAAACTGACAGTCTATAGGAATAAAAAATTATTACAAATGAGTACCACATGAGTGCGATAATTTTTCCATTTCATACAATATTATATTTGCTTATAAGATCGTGTCATGTGAAACCTTCCAGGCATGATAAGTTCTCATCTATGCTGTGGTAGAGGAATTGCTGATGAAATGCAACTTGTATGTTTATGGTGTACGAGCGTGAATACTATACAAGGAAAAATTTCACTAATTTATTTCCAGTTTAGATAAGTAGGAATAAATTGTATTTCAATTAGAGGTAATTTATTTTCATAATATCATAATTAAGTTTTACATGGAGGGAATCTCTTCTTATTTTCAAACTTGTTGAAAACAATAATCTTTAGCTATTTTATCACTATAATTCATATTTATTTTGATAATTATCAAATAACCCCTAATGTCTTAGTTATATGAAGGATACCTATCGATCCACTAGGAGGACATCATAGAAAGGTTAAAGTAGATAGAAGTGGAGAATTAATTCTTTAAAATTGTGAATTTTTTAATTTATGTATTAAAAATATTTTTATTTGTTAAAAAGGATAACTATTTTAATTAATAATTTTGAAAATTTTGTAAAAAGGTTTCAATTATAAATAATTGTTTTTGATAATTGGGAAAAACAAGTTTTGGATGGACCCGAAACCATATACAACAAGTTTTGAATGGACCCAAAACCATTAGGCTTTGAAGGGACCAGAAACTCAAACAAGGATGTCCAAGCTGCCTAAAGAGAAGCCAAAAAATCCCCGCAACAGAAAAAGACAAACCACACTAATACATTTGACTGCAAAATACGATGAAACTGTCCGATGAAATATGTAAAATTCGATGTTTGTCGGGTGCTTGTAAAATTTGATGTGTAATTTCAATTTTTGAAAGTTTATCCCTGACGCTCATCAAAATAAAGTCAGCTATTATTTTAATTTTAATTTTGACAACAAACATAAAAAATAAAAATCAAATTCAGGTCATTAAAGAAAAGTGAGTTTGCTAAGTTATTACGACAGTGTTTTGCTCTACTTGAGACAATTTGTGGAGAACTAAGGATGATTTTCTTGGGAAAAATCAGAAAAAATTCAAGAAGATATTGCCAAGTTGAGGGTAGTCATTGTCTTTTTGTAGAATTTAGTTGTAAAGTCAGATTTGTAGTTCTAGGTTTGAAAATCATATTTTAAAGCAACATCTCATCAGATTTCATTTTAGAGGTTATGGTTTTGAGAATCCTCATGTCTAAATTTTGTTGTGTGGAATCACCATAGATCACAACCGAGAATAGATTCTTGTGACTATAATTATGTGATCCATAACCGTGGAGGTTTACGCGTGGCAAAGTTGTGGTGCTTACAACAATACAGATGCATCCAGGTGACCCAAGTTTAATGTGGCTATGTTATGATAGAAATGGAGGCACCATACAGTCGTAAGCACGAGGTTGTATAATGTAGGTGTCAATCATCATTAGGTGCATTCAAAGTTGTCTCCAAGTTTAACATGCTAGGATGTAATGTGCCATTGATCAAGAGTGATTACCTCTTGCTGCACAAAGAGCGGAAATTTAGTTGATATGCAGAGTGGTTGTGTTATATCAATTATGTAGTGCATTCAAGCACAACCCATGTTTAATGGGCTATTCTAGAGAGTGATCAAGATTTTCTAAACCTTATGAATGTTACTTGACATATATTTGCATAATCTCAAATTCCATGAGAGGCTTTTAAAGTATCAATGTATCATATATAGGGTTAAGAATGATTTCTTTTAATTAAAAAAATAAATAAATGATGTATTTCCCTATAATTAGATAATGTGGAGATCTCCTAAATTTTCCTCAGCACACTATCCTCTTTGGCACTGTATTCATTACTCCAGCTACTAGGTTTTTGCATGTCACATCTTTAATATCTTCATGACCGTGGCTTTTAAATAGATCTCAGCCTTTGCTTTAATACTTTTCATGGTAACCCTTGAGTTCCATAATCCACCTTCAATATTTCTAGTATTGAAACCTCATTAATCTGCTATAGTTATTGTTTATGTTTCTACGAAGGCCTAAGGTTTGTACCCTCATCATGCTCTTACCAATGCTTTTATTGTTTTTTATTAGGGCTCTCTCAATGTTGAGGGCCCTAGGGATAAGCTTGTCATAAGAAGTGACACATTGCATCTTTAACTAAAAGGATAAATCCGTATTGACATTAGCAATGATGATTCGACTCGTTGTTCTAGAATGGGTCACTTGCTCTACTAGCTCGCTACCTCCATTGTTGTAGAATTTTGTGGATCAAAGTCTCAATATTATGATTTTAGGACCTTAATGGTTGAAACTCATAGTAAAATCAGAATTTAATGTTTTAGCATTGTAAAGTGTTTTTGGGGTGATTAACTTCGTGACTATCTTCTTTGCAATGTGTGGTTGCATGTCAAGTTTTTATATGTAAAAATATCAATTATTAGATTATGTTAATTCGCCTATGAATAAAAATTATTGAGTGTGAGTTTGATATTTTTTGAAGATCTAAATAGTCAAGCTTGGTAAAGAAAAATCATGTCAGATAATATTAGTCCAGAACAAAATGAAGAGACACTTGATAGATTGTGGGCTAGATTGAAAAGAAAGGGCGATGGGAAATGTTATTGTCCTTGCAATAATTGCAAGGGCTTAAAGACGAGACGAATTTGAATCACAACAACTGAGAAACATTGTAGGCAGCATGATCACGTTGAAGGGGGGTATGATTATCATCCATCGGTAAGTTGTTCATTATATGTGTTTATATTTTCGATTGAATTTGTAAATGTTTATATTATTTAACATTTTATATATATATATATTAAGCAATCACTTGATCATGATCATGGTTTATTTGTGTCTACTATTATGCAGCTGTAAGGCACCCTAGGGCAGATGAGGGATTATCAGCACTGGAGAATGTGGCTTTGCAAGCGACTTAACACATGGAGCCATGAATATCAAAGATGAAGTTAATGATCCTATGGAAGGATGATCATGTGCTAGAAACATAGTTGAAGATGATGGTACCTAATGACATTGATCCATTACATTTAGTGGTAGTAGGGATCATGATGATCAAGATGACCTTTGATGATGTCTAATCATTACCTATTCTGACAAGGCATGCCAAGCCCTTTATGAAGGCTCAAACAACTTCTTTACGTATTGTTGCCGCTTGAACTTGAAGGTTATGAATGTTTATCAAACATAGCAATCTCACAATGTATAAAGCCAACAGTGCGTCATATATGTCACGATATTTTCTCTCATCTATTTTAATTGTTTTTAGTTCATTACTAGTAAATAAAGGATGAAATATGTACCATTAATATTCTTATATGAACAAATTATTTTTTGTTGTAGATTGATTGGTGAATTTTTGTTACCACCATCAAATATTTTACCTTGCTCATATGGAGATTTATGTGCCATTATAAAAGATATCGGAATAGAGTATCAAGCAATAGATGCATGTCCCAATGATCATATTATATATCATAAACAACATGAATTTGCAAAAAAATCCCCATAATGTCATATCAATAGATATCGACTAGATCAACTAACAAAAAAGGTGTCTCACAAGGTTCTTTGCTATATTCCCATTATTCCAATAACAAGGCAATGATTAAAAGACATCACCGATGATTACCATGCACCTAATAGAAGTGGAGATGACATTTCCCCTCAAATGCCCGTAGATGGTTCTCGACATGCAGGAAAAATGGCCACACTTTAAAGAAGAACCTAGTAATCTCAAGCTTTCATTGGGAGTGGATGATGTCAATCCATTTGGAGAATTGAGATCTATTTACTTAGTGTGGCCTATTTTTGTTATCAACAATAACATTCCTCCATGGATGTCAATAAAGAGGGAGCACATAATGTTGTCAATAATTGTTCCAGGTATTTGTTTACATCAATTTTCTTTAACGTAGTAGCATCTCATTTGTCTTATTTGTTGCATAATGACTTATATTTTTTTCATTCAATAGTCATGTACATTAATTTATATATATTGCAGTAAAATGGTTACAATAATTATGTAATGTTTATGTTCATTCAGCTAGGTAAGTACCAAGTTAAAGATATGAATGTATATATCAATCCTCTTATCGACGAGTTACTAAAGTTATGGAATGGCTTCACTATGTATGACGTCTCCAGACCAATAGGACAAAGACAATTTCAATTCCATGCAATGCTTGTATGGACAATTCATGATGCCCCAGGGCTAACACATTTTTGTGGTATGTTATAAAGTTCAACTGCACTTTAACAATATTTAATTTGATGAAGTAGATATCATGAATGTTTTTAAAATAATCTATTCATTATATATAATTATAAAAATTGACATATTTAATCCAATTATATATCTTCTTGCATGTCTTCAAACAAAGGAAAAATTTGCATGTCCAATTTATGGTCCAAAGATGAAATCTCATCATTCAAAATTTTTAGGAAAGCAGGTGTTTGATAAGTATAGGCACTTCCTCCATCGAAATCATAAATATCAAACTACTGAAAAACATCTTTTCAATGGGAAAGAGGAGACTACATCAAAACCACGAAGAATGTCACCTCACCTATGGAAGTTGGAATATAATAGAATTAATTGTCAAGGCTATACATCGAATCAAATTGTTTATCTATCATATATGATATGTTTTGAATTTATATTTTTATATTGTGTTGTGTTTACTCATGTTGTAATTGACAATGATTGTCATTGTTAATTTGTTTACCCTATATGCCTAATGAAGTCGCTAATACTGGATGGCTTCCACAGGATTGAAAGTTATCCCAGGACAATTTAGTAGGCTTCCTCCACTATGATACGTATTTGTTTCGATACCGCATATCGTTAGAATATAACAAAAACGCTATGGAAAATATTGGATGGAAGGCATGACAAAGAAAAAAAATTCAAAATTTGTAGTGACATTCAGGAAGCCAATCATGCAATGAAAATGTCATTCAATTAAATAGCGATGGAGACCAAATTAATATAAGTGCCCTTCCTTGTTTATTAATAGAGCAATAAAACAATGCTATAAAAGAAGTCATACAAAAAAATTCTGATTTCACGTGATTTTGTTTTCGCTAACAAAACAATATTATAACAAAGAAAGGTGAATTTGGGTCAGGGATGAAAACGCATGATTGGCATACCTTCATTAAGGTAATTATTCTGGTATATTATATACACTTGTATAATGCATGTACTTTTTAGTGTATTGTGTTTACTACTTTTAAAAAAATAATGAAAAGACCATTTTATAATTTTTACAGTACGTTCTACCTCTATCTGTCCCAGACAACTTTGACAACAATGTCAAGCAAGTTATATATGATCTTGGAAAATATATGAGGTAAGTAGTGAGATTCGTTCAATTCACTGTATACATCTTATAATTTCCATTTGTTTTACTTGTCATGTAATATAGTGTATATTTTTGTTAAATATCGTTGATATATTTGCACCTTGAATCACTTGTAGATGGCTATCATATAAATAAATCCATAAAGAAGATATAAATTATTGGAAGAGAAAAATTTCTTATCTAATGTGTGAAATGTAAAAGTGTCTACCTTCAACATTTTTCAATGCACAAGAACACTACCTCATACACCAAGTTGAGGAGATTGAATTGTGTGGACCTGTACACACAAGGTCAATGTGGACGGTTGAGAGGCACTTGAAATTTTTGAAGGCTTTGGTTAGACAAAGAGCACATCCTGAGGGTTCTATGGTGGAGGGATATATGGTATACCAGAGCATGGTGTACATTAGCGAATATCTTCCTAAGTTTGTAGCAAAGATCTATTTAGATCGCATTTGGGATCCCAACTCCATTAACAAATTCGAAGGGGAGTACTTGTTGGGGAAAGGTAGATTGAGGAAAGTGAGAGGTAATTATAAGATGATCATGGAGATTAATTGGAATGCATTTTACATATGGTTTTTATGTATATTGTACTTATTTAATTTTTAATCTTCAATATACATCAATTATAAATTAAGGTCGTATACTATGGTATTTAACTAATTATACGTTGTTTGTGAATTTCAATTTATTTTGGTATAGTTGGTCGAGAGTGGGATGCACTACATTTGTACATCGCTAACAATCTTGATTGGATGACAGTATGGATTGAACAATGTCAACAGTCTAGTCACACATTAATATGGGAAGGTGTGGCTTCATTGGTTAAAGAAGCTCATCGTAATGGAGATTCCAATGTTACACAAAGGGAAAATGATTTAGCATATGGTTTAAGAGACAAACATGTATATATAAATATATTAATCACCCATATTATTTAATTATTTTCAAGTATATTGATGTATATATATCTTGAGATTATTTTCTTTGCATACATTCGACCAAGAATAAATATGTTTATTAATTGACGATATTGCAATAATTTTTACATGTTTGACATATTGCAGGTGAAACACTACAAGGCTATGTGGTGCAATGGTTGTAAATTTCGAATCAAAATGTTGGATGACATGAAGAAAACTTGTGATTCTGGTATAACTGCAGTCTTTCAGGTGACTAATGTTTCATCTACAAGCGACATACATCCAGAAGTCTCAGAAAATTGATACTATGGGATTTGGATGATATACTTGAGTGTGACTTTAAGTCCTTCAGATTAATTTTGTTCCTTGTCCTATGGTACAGGCTACGATTGAATGAAAATGATCCTAAGAGAACTATTATTGAACATGATAATGGATTTACCATGGTTAATAATAAAAGCGTTAATTGAGCGAAGCTGGAAATGAGCCCTATGTTCTTCCAAGCCAATGTATAGGTATTTTACTCAGAGGTTCCAGGTAAACCGGTTGGTCATTTGTTGTTAGACATGATCCAAGAGGAAGGCCGATAAAGTATAATGCAGTGGAAGAAGAAGATACCCAAGAACTAGAAGATGATGTAGATGATGATCAGGATCAACGGTTAGTTGATGATGTCC
>VDFB02207737.1:0-23039 GCA_007258455.2 Sequoia sempervirens | reverse complement strand
TTATCATCACTAATATAAAAGTGATATTATTTCTTAATGTTGGGTTGATGAACTTTGGAAAGATGAAGTTGAATTTGCATTTTCCGGAGAGATGAATTCGTCGCCGTTTGCAATCACATTCGGTTCGCCGCGCGCATGTAAGCACAAGGAAAGCAATGATAGAAGGCGAAAATGACAGTGACATAATCTTTAATTTTTTGTTTTTATTTAAGGGGTTCAGTCTATGTTTGACCAAACCCCGAAACAGCTATTTACAGCAGTACCAAAAGTTCTAGCCATAACATATAATGTTGTTTGGCCGAATCATTGAGTTCGACCAAACCCGTCGACTATGGAAAAAGGAAAAAAAAAAAGAAATTTCCTTCCTCATCTCAATTGTAAACCACTATTGTGGCTTGACCTGAGTGGATGTACCTTCCTTTACTTCTTCCTCGCCAATGATTGTCTCTCCTTCAACATTCTTCTCTGCTTCTTCATCTTCCTGTACCAATTCTTCTAATTCTAGAGGGGCATTGTCCTAAATATATTCATCTGCTACATGCTCATGTTGAGCATCAATATCCTGAGCTTCTTCTCTTTTAGTTTCATCCAGAGAAGTGTCCTCTAAAATAATGCCATATTTCTGTGCAATATCTAAAATTTTGTCAACTATATCCTTCTGTAGCTTTTCAAATTTACCTTTATCTCTACCCATAAGGGTAGTTACCCTTTGCATCACTCTAATTTTCTTGCTATATAACTCAGCCAATGTGGCTTTATTTTCCTCAAACATAGGAGCACCAATCTTCTCTAATGAATATTCTTTTTATCTTTCCTTTTTCTTTAATTGTGTCTTGTCTTCTCTTTACCAAGACATTCCATAGCTCTGTAGGAACTTTATTCTGATGAAGTGGTACTTGATCTCAATGTGTTTTGACTTGTCAGGAAACACTAGATTCTCAGAGAGTTTGATACAACACTCATTATCATAGTAAATGGTTGTAGGATCTAGCTCCTGATCAAATAACCTAGCTAGAAGTTTTTGAATCCAAATAGCCTCACATGTAGCCATACTGGCAGCTATATACTCATCCTCCATAGAACTCAATGCAATTGACTTCTGTTTCTGCTATACCAAGAGACTACTCCTAATCCCAAACTAAAATTGCACCCTGAAGTGCTCTTCTGGTCAGCTGTACTGCCTACCCAATCTACATCGATAAACCCCTCAAGCTTCACTTCATCCTATTAAACATACTTCATCCCATAATCAATTGTGCCTTAGAGATACCTCAAAACATTTTTCATAGCTATCCAATGCACATGTTTAGCTTCCACCATAAACTAACTAAGTGAGTTCACTACAAAACAAATGTCTAGCCTAGTGTTGACCAAATACATAAGAGATCCTATCAACTTTCTATATAAAGTTGCGTCCACTACCTTTGATCTAGAAGCATCAATCTTCTTCTAGTTGGTCACAAGTGGCATGGACATGGGCTTATAGTTCTCCGTCCTAAATCACTTTAGGATATCAATGAATTACTTCCCTTGTCCAAGGAAGATCTCTCCCTCTTTCTACCACAACTCCAATCCCAAAAATTAATGCATCAACCCCAAGTCCTTCATCTCAAACTCTCCTCCATGATCCTACTTGCAGTGTGTTATGAGCTCCTTTGACACTGTGAGAAATGGTTCATCAACATGCAACACTAATATGAGAAGTTTTCCCTTCACCTAAACATAGTATAGGTTCATATTTTCCTCACTCTTGATGAAGCCCATGCTCTACAAGTAAATGTTAATACATGAATACCACACCCTGGGAGCCTACTTGAGCCCATATAGTGCTCTTTTCAACCTGCATACATGAGAATTCCTCCCATGTGCTTCAAATCCTTCTAACTGTTCTATGTAAATCTCTTCCTCAATCACTTTGTTGAGGAAGGTCATCTTTACATCCATCTAGTGAATTCCCCAACCCATCTATGTTGTTACAGAAATTCTAGCTCTTATGGATGAGTACCTGGCTACCAGAGCAAAAGCCTCGTCATAATCAATCCCTTCCTTATGAGAAAACCTCTTAGCCACAAATCGAGCTTTGAAATTTCCCACACTACCATCTGCAGCATGCTTAATCTTACACAGCCATCTTAAGCCCACCACATACTTACCTTCTAGTCATGGTACTACCTCCCACACAGTATTATTCATGATGGAAGAATACTCTTCCATCATGGCATCCCTCCATACTTGGTTTTTGGATCCTCCTGAAAGTTGGAAGGCCCTACTTCAATTAATTCACTCATAAGTGCCACACACTCATAATAACGTCTAGGAGCCTTTCTCTATCTGAATAAATCTTGTAGATCACCAACATATTCCTAGGCCTCTCTTAGTGTCTGCTCAACTGCCCAGTATTTCTCCTCTTCTCACTAATAGAAATATGAGGCTAAGGAATTATTTGTTCCTCCTTCTAATCAATCTACTCGACCTACTTGATCTACTCTCTAGCTTGTGTGACTAAAGTTTGAGGAATTTTTGCTACCTCATCCATGGGTGATTGCTCCTCCTCATTCATCCAGTTTCTATACTTTTGAAGAGCCCTCTCTTCCTCAAACTTCACATCTCTACGAACAACTATTTTCCTAAGGGCAGGAATGTAAACCTAATAAGCCTTAGGAGTTTCACTATACCCAACAAGAATACCCTTCTCTACATTTGGTTCCAACTTGGTTCTCTTCTCCATAGGAATGTGATAATACACAAGGCATCCAAAGATGCGAATGTGTCCCAAATCTGGTTTCTTACCAGTAAATGCCTCTTTTAGAGTCAATTTTCCCAACACTTTGTAAGGGCTCCTATTCTGCAAATACACAGTTTTATTCCAAGATTCTACCCATAAGAACCAAGGTAGATCCTAATCATGAAGCATGGCCTTGGTTGCTCCAACTATAGCCCTTTTTTTCCATTGAGTAACCCCATTTTGCTTAGGGTTGTATGAAACTTTCAAGTCTTTCTTGATACCTTCTTGAGCACAGAAATCTTTGAAGGCGTTCAAGGTATACTCACCTCCATTATCAGACCTTAGTATCTTTACTTTCCTCCTGGTTTGGTTCTCCACAAGAGCCTTAAACTCTTTGAACCTACTGAAAACCTCATTTTTATTCTTTAGAAAATATATCCACGCCTTCTTGGAGAAGTAATCTTGATGAAAGTAACATAATACTCATACACATTCAAGGATATTGTTGCAATAGGCCCACACACATATGAGTGTACAAGATCCAAAATCCCTCTAGATCTATTGTCGCTGCTTGGAAAACTAGACTTGGCATATTTCCCAAGTGCATAGCCTTTGCACACCTCATGCTCTTTTGTCTTCACCTCAGGTAGCCCCATCACTATTTCCTTGAGAATATTAAGTGCTCCATGGTGAAGGTGAGCCCTCCTCCTATGCCACAATTCTCCTAGCCCTCTACAACTACTTACCAATGCATGTGCTAGCTCAAACTATAACCAAAAAAAGCTACCATGCCTAACTCCAATCACTTTTGCAACCTTGGAATCCTTGGGACGAACATAGACTTTTCCCCTCTCGAAGGTCACGATGTAACCCTTATCTTCCAAAGTAGAAACAAATATTAAATTATTTTTCATGTCAAGGACATACAACCCGTCCTCCACCAATAGAGGTTTCTTGGACTCCCTCTGAAACTCGATCGTGCCAACACCAGTTGCATGGTACTTGGCATTGTCTCTGAGCTCAATACAAAAATCCAACTTCTTCTCCTCCAACTTGGTGAAACATTCTATGACTCCCGTCAATGGAAAGAAGCCCCACTATCAATATATCATATCCTATTGGCAATTGAGCTTGAGAGACAAGAAATGAGAGAAAAAACACCTATGTTGTAGAAGTAACTTGCTTCTTCTACTTGTCCTTATTTTTCTTATTCAGAAACTAACTAGCATAGTGACCCAACTGATGGTAGCAAAAAAAAATTATCTTGCTTAGATCTCTCTTCTTCCCACTCTTGGAAGAAGAACCTTTTGTTTTCCCTTTAGTGGACTTCTACTTACCCTTGCTTGGAAGAGAAATATTTTCTTCATCTTGAACCTTCTTCATCTGATCTCGTTGATGAGCACTTTGATAGATCTCCTCCTAAACAAAATCATCCCAAATCCTTGCCCAGTCAGGTAGGCGATCTCTGCCGACAACACACTTGACAAACACTTCCCAGTGCTTCGAAAAACCATTCAAGGCTATATGCACCAACTCATCTTTAGCAATCATCTCTCCAACAATAGCCAGCTCATCCCTGACCTGTGTTAGCTTGGTCAAGTAAGAGGTCACACTCTCTCCTTTGGACATCTTGGTGTTATGCAATTTGTTCTTGAGCATCATCTTATGACTCTGATAGTCGCTCTGATAAAGTTTTATGTGTATCCCATATCTGCTTGGCGGTGTATTTCCCTGATAGATGAGGAATTAGATGATCTCTTACCCCATCAAGAATAATCTGCTGAGCCTTGGCCTCCTTGACTTCATGTGAATCTAGGGAAATAGGATCATTTATTGCTAGTGTCACCTTTGTACTAGCATAGATCCACAACTTGTTCTCCTTGAGAATAGATGTAATTTGAACCTTCCACTGTAAGAAGTTAGATGCACCCTCAATCCTTTCTTCATATTAAACACTGGTTGCCATAATCACAGAAGAAACTAGAGACGAAATTCTATTTTTTTTCTTAAAATCTACATCACAAATCTTGGCTTCATATTTAGAGTTTAAAGCTCTAATACCATGTTAATTTCTTATAACCTAGCTAAAGATTAATTGCACAATAAATTCACATAATAGAATCAAAACAATTTATCTATCTTATTTAAAACAATTTTAATGCACTAGGCTAATTAATAGCTAATAATAGCGAAAGAAAAAATAACAAGCCAATCACAGATACACAATAACATAGAATTACCTAGCAGGAAACCCTAGTATTAACTTGCAAATGTTGGATCTTCTATTCAGCCTAACAGCAAACTTTCCTTCTAAAATACAATGCTAGTTTACTACATAAATTTTACATATATAGAGCCTTGCTGATTTACATCAACGTGCAAGAAAAGAAACTTTCCTTACATTACTCGGCCTATCTTACACATAAAATCACTCTCGGTCTTATCTCAACCTCATAAACCTGGAAACATTTTATTAATAAATAAAAAATCTATTGTTGCTAAAAATAACTCGAGTTTCTTTAAAGGAACTCCACATTCCACCTTTTGAGCTACGAAAAAATCAACACACCAACCATATCAAACCTTACAAGTCTCTTTTCCTCCATAGACTAATACTATATACTTTGTCATCTAGTATTCATTCAATTCAAGAACAAGAAAACATTTCAAGAAAGATAGCATGCCCATTTCAATGGGCTTATCCTTAATCATCAATGAGGTAAAAAATACCATATACAGGCATGTTTCTAGTGTATGGGCATGTGAGGTTCAAAATAGTATTGTAGATATTAAATTTTGTATACATAGGCATATGCATCAAAAGATGGTGTCAAAAAATAAGAGAGTTTGAAATATGAAATTTAAATACTTGCGGAGACTTCATTGAAAAGTATTTAGAAATTCATAGTTTATGCATGTATCCAATACTTAAGAAGATGTTTAAAGTGGCTTCAATAATACAAGAAACCCCAAGTGATCTCTTACCAAGGTTGTCATAGGATGAGATAGGATGACCCTAGAATGGGAGAGCAATACCTAAGCCACAATTCTCTTTTCCTAATTCATATTCACAACCCTTATCCTTCATCATGTCATTATGCTCATATCAAATATTGATAGATTCAAACTAGGGCCTGTTGAAGCCACACTATGAGTATATCCTTTTGTTGGCCAAGTTGAGAAACTAATTTCCATCTTAACTTAGAGAGACAGATACAACCTTATATGGTGGCAGGGTAGGTGAAGGTATGGTTGCAATTGTAAAATTTGATGTGGACGTGAATATTCTATTGTGTGTGCCTGCCTAGAAGGAAATGTGAGAAGTATCACTTTATCTATCGTTGAAGATGATGCTAAAAGCCCCATGTGAGCCTCCATTCACAACAGCTATGTCTACACACAAATTTGTACTCTTTTAATAAGAATGGATGATGTCTATTGTGAAATGACACACCATTTGAGTGGTTTACAACATCAAAACATTATATTGTCTACATAACTTTAATAACTCTTCATAATGTGTATCTTCATTTTTCATCAAATTTGTAACAACCTCCACTCTTTTATAATGGATATAGTTGATAGAGATTTTCTATAGACTATATTAGAAAAGTATATAAATAAATGTGTCAAAATGAAATTTAATTAATTTGATGTGTAAATTAAATTAATATGTCTAGTAACTTAAATGTATTGAAAGTATACTAACTAAAAACTTGAAATAAGACTCTCTTTTATTTCTATAAAGGTGGCTAGTGTGCTACACAATCAAAGTTTGAACCATATTTAAAATTGAACATAGGTAATGGCTAAATAGACCTAAAAAATAAAAGCTTGGATAATATTTCATAAAATTTATAAATATGGTGATGTTTATATTTTACCTTGTAATCACTTAACATTTTTTTCTTGTCTTCTACTATACCTTACAGTAAAAATGATTAGTATAGCCTAACTTGCTTTGATACCATGTTAGAAATTGGGATCTTAGGATACTTATCATTATAAACAATATATTAAATGAATAATATTAAAATCATAGAAGCATAGATTTTATACATTACACAAGATATATATGGGGAAATCTTTTCAGGTAAAAAACTCCATAAAGCATCATTTATTAAAACACTTACAATAATGGTCTATTATAACATAGACCAAACCTGAGGAACACTTCTCCATACTTCCACATGGCCAGTAATACCTCATGTGCATACTAATAGAATTCACTATCAATCTCCAAATTCTCCACCTCTCAAATGAGAGGATAACTCCTTAAATATAGGAGAAAGGATGGCATAATAACTTAAGGGGTATTAGTCACACCTATTCAAAATAACCATTCATAAATAATTAATAATATAATAGTCATTATACTACAATTATTTCAAATGGGGTATGCTTAATAAAGCATATAATATATAAGATTTAATAACCTTATGCTATAACATTATATAAATGTTATATGGGTATGACCCCTAATAATATTATGTTCTAACAATTTCCCCATAAATGAATAGCATTTTTGAAAAAAAGAAAGGTGTGAATCCATCAAGCCCACACACTTTATCTCCTTGCATAAAGAATGCTACCTTTTTAATTTCTTCCAAAGAGAAATGGCTCAATAGATAATTATTCTATTTTTTTGAAATTAAATGTGAAATATAATTTAGGATTTGATCCTTCAATATCTTTTCATTTTAGTGTTTTTCATCTATAAGAAGCTTCTAAAAAAAGAAAACTACGTCCACTTCAATGTCTTGAGGATTTTTTAATAGTTGGCTATGTTTTTATTTTATAAATATAAAATCTTATTGTAAGACCTTCTTACCTTAGTTGAGGCATGAAAAAATTATTCCTATCCCCCTCTCTAAGCCACAATTCCCTATATTTTTGTTTCCTATAAATTTCTTCACAAGAGTGAATTTCTTGTAGTTGGCTTAATCGACTTATTTCTACTATAAATCTTGATTCATACAACAATTCATTATCCTTCCATTTAGATCTCTCAATTCCTCTTCTAATCTATTTTTGGCTTGAAAGAGGTTTTTTTCCAATCTCTAATTTTAAATTTGATAAACTTTAATTTAGAGCACAATTGAGACATTCTTTAGCCTTTTACTTTGAGTGCCAAATCCCACCAACCTTTGATGAACTACATAAATTTGGATCCTTAAACCACATCAATTTAAACTCAAATGGGAATTTTTCTATAGCCTTTTCTTCAAAAAGATTGAAGTTTATAGGGAGATTATTTGAACCCAAAAATGGAAGAACATCAAGTAAGAGAAACTTGTATTCCTATGTAACTAGGTTAGTGATAGTAACAAATGATCGAATTGTTCAATAATATGAGAAATATATGGTCTTCTATTTGATCAATTAAACTTAGTATTATTGTTCTTTACTTCAAATAGACCATTTTTCTCAATGAAATCTAAAAACTTAATCTAATATTTAGTCATAAGAGTGACACACCCTAATTTATCATATGCTCCCGTTATGACATTGAAATATCCCTAATAAGGTAAAGACTACTTTTTAAATGCCCCAAATATATTTTCAAAATATCCTATAGTCATTTCTTAAGAGAGGGATTGGTAGGGCCATATACATTAAATAACCAAAAACATAGGTTTGAATATAGAATTTCCACCTTAATACTCAATATCCATTTTGAACTAGATGAAATAAACTCTAATTTTCCCTCTTTAGAGAGTAAAGAAAAGACAAACCTTCTAACACTCCATTTTCTTCCATGAAACAAATTTCCAAGGATGACATCGCTAATATAAAAAAATTGCATTATCATTTTACTTAGTCTCTTGAAGAAGTAAAATATCTACAATACTTAGATCTAGTTGGTGCTTTATCAACAATATTTTATTAGGGGTATTTAAGCCCCTAATATTCCATGAAATGATCTTCATTTATTTTGAGGATACTTTTGAACTCTCTTCATTGAATATTTTTTATTTTAGACATCTAAATTAGATTGAATACCTACATCCACTTCTTGTATTTTAACCTATTTTGATTTTCTACCTCTGAGCCTGTGCTTATTATGAAAGGAGTTCTAAAATTTGTCCAACACTTGTGATTGGGAAATAGTTTATTTCCTAAATGAAGTCATCTATAGGTCTGTATACATGATTTCATGGACACCGCTTCTTCTATAAAATCATTTCCCACTTTATGTATAAATTCATCTTCTAGATCCCTCAAGACCTCTTCATATGGTTCCTTATTTGATGCTAAACCAATATCCAAGCACATAAGACTTTTAATATGCAGTCCCATTAAAGGGGATTCAATACATGTTTTTAGGAATGTGAGGTTTCATGAGATGACACAAATATTTTCTATAGGATAAGTTGGAATCTTGTCATTGAAAATGCTAGCCACTCTCAATTTCTAGCAGGTTCCTTTAGGGTGGGGCTAAAAATTTCCTCCACCAACTTGGGATATTTTTCGCCATATGTCATGAATCTACATTTTTTAGCATTAACTATCACATATTGACAGTTAATCCCATAGCTCCATGGTACTGCATCTTGATAGTGAACCCCACAGCTCTCAAAAATCACCTTCAACCAAAACCCTATCACATGGAGATAAAAATCATGATTGTGCTATGCAACCTTGAGAAGAGAATTGATCCAAAAAAATCATGATGGTTTCTATATTGATTACTTTGAATGAATACCTTGATGATTACAATGTACAATAATGAATTCTTATAAAATCAAAAAAGAAAACCCTAAATGAAACCCTAGGTGAGTTTTAAGTTAGTTGATGAAAAGTGTCCTTATCCTAACTATGAGACAACATGACCTAAATATAGGGAAAAAAACTTAAGTTTAGTGAAAGTGAATAAATTAAAAGGGGGCCTAATAATTAATTAATGTTATATGATTATCCTATTTATTGTAACAAATTCATCAAAATTCTACTCATCTATTAGTTCTCATGATTTTTCAAGTTCAAAGGAGTGCTTGCTTCAACCAATTGTCCTATAGAATATAAGAATTAGGAAATCACAGAGATAAAAAACAAGCACAATGAACAATCCAAATATGTATTTAAATGACCCAAAAAAAGAATGATGAAGAAGCCTTGCATATAAGCAAGGAAGAGGTAATCCGCCTATCATGTGGATTGACAAGTGCCCCATGATGTGGCACAAATGAGAAGAAAAGTTTCCTATACATGTTAACATTTGGATCACTTGGAATATGCAAAACAACAACTTATTTGACCAAGTCATAAACCTTTTGTGACAAGTGTTGAGTGACCATAAAATTTACCTTTCAAGTGAGATGGAAAGTCTTCCAACTTCAAAATGTATGCACGTGAGGTTTACCAAACAACTAGGTAACCTCTAGAGGCCTAAAGGTTGCACATTTAATTAGATAAGATGTTGTCTAACTGCATCAACCTAAGTACACTTAAGTATAGTGAATGGATAAATTATTCACTCTAGCACCCCCCTTAAGTGATACTTGGGGAGATCATAAAAGACATAATAGATAGAAATGGATCTTGGATACAATGCCTGGTGAGGTACCCATGTACAATGCAATATCTCATAAATGGAGAAAGATAGAAACCCAATGGGAAAAAACTATCCTCCAAAAGAGAAATAAGAGAAGGATAAGAACTCCTGAAAATATTTCCTATGAAGATAGGAACATGATGATGAACTCTTGAAGAATGTCAAAGTTGTAAACTCTGTCAAAGATGAACTGGTGTTTGCTAGAATCAATGAACCTCCAAGGAAGGTAGATCAAGATAAGAGATACAAAACACTGCATGAGTGAACATATGAACACTACTCAGCCATGAGTATACAAAGGCAATCAAGCTCTGTGAAGTTGAAAATATGGATAGTACTACGATTAAGAGTACTAGAATCTCACAAAATATGATCCACTGAAATAATCCCCTATATGATAGATCAAGATAGAAGGTCTATGAGACCCCCAAAAGTAGAATATTCCTCCACTACTTCATTGAAAGAACCATTAGCATAGCACTGTCATAATCCCCCCTTAATGCTAAGAGATATAAGTAGACCAACTGAAATCAGGCACAAGAGTGTGCAAGGAAGTTAGACCCATAATTAGGTCCAAAATATGTACAAAAATTTGAAAAAGGGTGTGCATCAAGGCACACACGCATGAGGCGAGAGTCATGAGGATCCATTGTTGTGATGGAAAATCAAAGCAACACACACCATGTGGCAAGAATCACAAGGATCCTGATGGCTAATCTAGGCTCTACACAACCCCCCATTACACTTTATAATTCAGTGTAAGTACAAAATTCCCTCCCTAAGGAACACACATTCAGTTTTGTGGCACTTTATATGAGTGCATTTACAAAATTATTTGTTGTTTTGAGTTCTTACAAGTTTATTTCATTTATCTCATAAGATATATAATGAAAACATAGATTAAGTATGTCTTTCAAACTTCGAAAAAAATATAAAGTGAACCCGTCTCCTCCCCCCTTCCCCCCATCCTACAATTTATCACAAAACAAAACAAAAAAGCCCCCCTTTGCCAATTATGACAAAACAAAAAAAAACCTCATTTGTAAAATTCTCCTTTAATCTATGTTTGACCCCCTTTTTGTGTATTAGCAAATGTTTGATGGTTGATATTAACCACTTATAGGTTAGAACAATTTTGCAAGGGTAACAATGAATGTTAGAAGCAAAATTTACTAAATGATATCAAACAAATGTTAAATAAATTTGGAGTGGAGTCGACTAAGTCAAATGAGCAGACCAAGTGTAACCACTAAACCACATGGGAATTTGACCAAATCTGCGAAAGAAGAAGTCGTTGAAGAGAATCGCCGAAGAGAGGCCGATTTGCAACGCCTCTTTTCATGAGGTAGGCTGCGTGGAAGAAGCTACGTGGGAGGTTCGTTGAAGTCTGATTTTGTTGTGTGCGAATGGAAGCCGAATGAAAACCGTGCTTTCCCCTGGTCTTCACGTCCCATGGTCTGATTGCCTTCACGCCATTCAAACAATGGGTCGTGATCCGCAGTAGCCCAAAGCCGTGGGTCGTGGTCTTTGAAATTCATCAGGCCACGACAAATTTAAACGTGGCGGCGCCAAATGCCTCAGTTTCAACGAATGCTCGTGGACCTGACGACTATCTTCGCGGGCTACTGGAGATCTTTATGCGGCTGAAGGAAGGTCTTCGTGTCTAAATGGGCGGGTCACCTTGTGAGAGGTGAATGCTCACCCCTCTCTGCTCAAACCAACCACCAATGTGCCACCTCAAACCACCACGTTGCTGCTCGGATTTGAGCTTCAACTTCCTCCAGCTTGTTAACACACAGCAATGGAATCTAACAAAATACGATTCCATTCACCTTAAGGCCTGCAAATATCTCCCCCTAGAGCTCTCATACCATATAAGAATTAGGAAATCACGGAGATAAAAAAAAAAAATGTATTTAGACGATTCATAAAAACAATGATGAGGAAGTCTTGTATATATAAGCAAGGAATTGACAAGTGTCTCATGATTTGGTACAAATGAGAAGACAAGCGTCTTATAGGTGTTAACCTTTGGATCACTTGGAATGTGCAAACCAACAACCTATTTGACCAAGTCATCAACATTGGTGACAAGTGTTGAGTGACCACAAAAGCGACCTTTGAGGTAAGATGGAAAGTCTTCCAACCTCAAAAGATATGCACATGAGGTTTACCAAACAATTAGGTAACATCTAGAGGCCTAAAAGATGTTGCACATTCAGTTAGACAAGATGTTGTCTAACCTCGTCAACCTAAGTACACTTAAGTATAGTTAATAGATAGATTATTCACTCTAACATAAAATTCAACAACCCTCCCAAATTATTGATCTTGGGAGGAGGAATGGTCATATCAATTTTATCTATTGACATAAAAAAGAGAGGATCTATCAATTTTTCTCTATGAACCTATAAACCTCTTAATATGGCACCATAGGCTTGATTAACAATATTTTCCTTTATAGCCCATATAGATTATATGGCTAAAGATTACAAATGGAGATGCTATTTTTTGTACCTCATACAAATTGAGGACAATATTTCCTCGTGTGTCCATGCATAAAACACTTAAATAAAATACATATGATTTTCTTGATAATTTGATTGTACCTAATAGCAAACACTTGAGTTAGAGATTAAGCTTACAAACTCGAGGATTCTTCCAAATGTACCCAAAAACACCATTGAATCTAGAATAGGTTCTTGACCCTTTTAACCATTTTACCTTCATTAAATTTCTAAAAGGCTTCCAAAGCATTGCTTATTATTTTAAAAATATTTATATCCCAACATTCTATAGGAAGATTTGGGAGTTGGAACCAAGTAGGGATAAAGTTAATATAGGTTGTGTATGGGTGAAAATTTAATTTCAAGGCCTAGAATAAGAGATAAATAGTAGACCCTAACATAACATAGGATCTTATCCTTAGATTCCTTATTTGAAAAAACTACTATAAAAAATGATTAGAAAGAAAACTAGTTTTAGAAGCCTCACACCAATGTTTTTGTATCCAGTCCAAAATCGTTGAACTTGTCAGCCATAATTCCAAGCCTTCGCTATGATTTCATTTGCTTTAAGTTCATCAACCCTCAAAGAGAGGAAAATCCAATGGATCAACCATAGGGATGGCTATATTATTTTTCTCTAAAGACCCCCATTTACATACTCTCATCGCTCCCTCCTATCCCTCAACCTAAATATGCTTCTATTTAAAATAATTTCTCTATCAAAACCTTGGTAATGGTTATAATTTCAAATATAGATTGTTCTTAACATTCTTTACTAGTAAATGGTGTATTATTTCATTCTTTGAATTCATTTTTGAAATTATTATTAATAGTTTGAGTCAATTAAAAAAACTCTAATTTTTTATAATGTTTAAATATAGCTCTCATAAACTCTACAACAATAAAATGATTTGTGTTCATACTTATTCCCTAAAATCTAAGATATATATATTATTTTTGAAAAAAAAATTATCATTATTATATATGTATATGTATATATACATATATATACACATACACACATATATATACACATACACACATATATACACACACACACATATAAATATATATATATATGTAGGTGTATATATATGTAATATATATACACACACATATATATATATATACACATATATTTATATATATGTATATATTTATATACATACATACATACGTGTGTGTGGGGGGGAGGGGCTTCAGACAAATTCACTGTTGGAAAATTCACCGTCAACAATTCACCGTGGGAAAATTAACCGTCATGAATTTGCTTGTGGTGAATTTTCTATGAGGTGAATTTTTCATGGCCGTGAATTTTCCAGTGGTGAATTGTTGACGGTGAATTACATTGTATGTATGTATGTATGTATGTATGTATACATATACACACATATATATACATATAAATATATATGTATACGTATATATGTATGTGTATATATATTAAATTTTAAATTTTCAACTTTTATAATAAATTAGTAGTTACATAGTTGTTTAGATTCTCTTCTCTTCAGCCTATGGTTTTTGTAATGACAATCCTTTGAAAAGTAATATAAATGGCCATCATCAAATATTTAAGGAAAACATTATTAATAGCTAGTCACAATTACTTACTATCAATTGTATGAATAATTTTTTTTTTTTTAAATAGCAACATGTCTTAGTTAAGTAATTTAAGCATCTTCCAACATTATTAACAACACTATTTGCTAACTATAATAACAAATGGTAGGTAGGTACTAACCATCACATGAGAAAAAATCAAATGTAATGTAGTCAAAACATACTATGAATCCAAAAAAAATGATGCATGAAGTTTATAGAATTCCAAATATTTTTTTAATGTATTACAATTCTCATTTACAATAGCAAATAATCAATATGCAAGGATTTCTACTAATGAATCGCTTGGTAACAATAACTAATAATTCTTATATGTACCACCTAATAAAAAAGTGTCTAGAATAATTGATATCATAAATCATGGATTATTTGAGTCACACTTTAATAATGTTCTATTGTTTCTTTATGACTTCAATATTGATGGATCAATAGAATGTAAATTCAAATACATTAGAAACATTCTTCGACAATAATAGTATACACTTCCTACTCAACAAAAATAGTGTCTCATCAAGATCACTTGTTGATCATGTTTGGTTAGGGATAAAAAAATATATATCAAATCATCAAATAGACATGTATTGAAGTGATCACACTACCATCTATTTTTTATTTGACATTTCAAACGCAAAACAAAAATCGGTTTAACAAATACAAACTCATATCATGTGTCAAATAAAAATTGAGGAAGTACATGTATTAATGTATCAATAATTTCATATCCATTTTATTTTATTTTTAAAACATTCATTAAAACAATCTTATAAAGAGAAGAAATATGTCAAATATTACATATTCAAAAAATTTAAAAATAAATTTAAAAGATAAAATAAGAGATGATATAATGTATACTATTCCAGTTCCACTCCATTTAAACATCATCCCTTTCAATGGTCAAACAATGAACATCAATTTTATATCCCATTCACATCAATGAATGGTAAATTGATGAAAATTCACATTTAGCTGTTGAAGTGAATGATGTTTTAAAATAGCCCTCTAATCTCATTTATGTTAATTTTTTCAATAAAAAACAAAAAAATATTATACAATATTTCTAAAATTAAGTACCTACTAACCACAACATGACTCTTGCTTCTTAGCCAGCAAGGGTGAAATAGAAATGGGCAAGCAGAAGTATTTAGTTGCTTGTCGCTGCTTTTAATGGATTGGGCGGGAGAGATTCAAAAGTGAATTCAAACTTAATCGCACCAGGGACTGTAACTGTGAAGAGTCAAAAGAAGGGCAACAAAAAGCATAATGGAAATGGAAAGTTTAGAGGGCCCACATCAGCCACCTACGCTGGTCAGTGCTTAGGGTGGGGTCCCATGGAGGGGGTTTCCTGAAAACTTTCAATGGGTGCTGCTGAGAAATTTTAGGAAGTTTTTAAAGGTGGAGACCCCATGAACTTAGTAAAGCATTTCAGCTTAAACTATTAAGCTCCAGATTTTAAGGAAGCTCGTGGTCTCATCAACTTATTTACTGTGGAGTTCAGCTTAAAATTTAAGTTTCGGAATTTAAGGAAGCTTAAAAGTTGAGATGATTTACAAATGACAAATAAAATTGCTAAACTGTAGGAGTGATCTCCAGCCCCACCCCATTTTCACCCCCTCAAATCTGCAGTCCTAAAAGGTAGGAGCTGCTATTCTTCAGGAAAAGATTCCAAATAATCCTGTAGCAATTTTTTTATCAATCCATGAGACCTCCTGTTCCTTAAAAATAGACCCTGCAGCACCCCCATGGGACCCCACCCTTAGTGTGTGATAGTTAAGCCGGGCCCAAAATCCAAACAACTAATTCCATTTTTAAAAGAATGATTTCTTAGTGATTTGATATTCTAATTCTACCATTGATGCAAACTTGGCCTCTTGAAACATAAACACAAAATCTCAGCCACGTCTCAGCAGCTCAACATCAGTATGGGTAGATTATCCGTCAGCCATCACTTAACCATGGAAGCAAAAAGACATGAACAAATACCCCAAAACAAAATAACAATAAACTAACATTACCAGGGACATGAACATGGAAGAAAACCCAACGCTTCATTTCTATCATTTTGGTTTGGCTTTCAAAACAGTCTAACAGATTGTTTATTATACCAGTAACTAACAAACAACCTGTTAGGCTACACAAGTACAAAATTTAGAAACTTCCAATGAAATACAGAAGTCGCTAATCACATCTGGTATAGCAGCCAGAAAAGGATGAGTACAAATTGACGGAAGGAGCAGCAGGATGCTGTCATCCACACCCATCATGTAGATTATTATCTTTTCCATCCTTCCCTTTCCTCCCATCTCCTGCTGGCTCCTTACTATCTTCTCCTGCCCTAAACTCTGATTGCAATGGATTCACAAAGAGAGGGGATAGCAAAGGAATTATAGGAATTCTGTCTGATAAACTTACACGAGTCACCTCAAGAGGAGAAGGTGCCCTTTTCTGCAACCGATTCTTATGTGCTCTTTTCTGCCTCTTGCTCACCAGATTTATCTCTAAAGACAATTCATCACACCCCACCATTGCCTGGTCCATGACTTCTTATGTGCTTGCCCAGAGCAACATGATACACAACACAATACAAAAGACATATACACACAAAATATGAATATATAAAACCAGTCTCTTGCAGCTTGGGAATATGTTAGTTTGAGTTAGGTACCTAGGGCGACTTGTCGCCATGTGAATGAAATAAATATAGTTTAAGAAAATTCTCAGTAGCTACAGTTACAGCTAATTTGAGTCGCTGGGGTTAGGTACAGTGTCTGACATAGACAGATCCTTTTTTATCTCTTTTCATACTGTAAGAATCAGCTTGTCTTTTTATCCGGGCAATTTTTTTTTTATTAAGAGGGGTAAACGAGTTATGAATAGGTGAGATTATAAATAGGAGATCTCATCCCCAACATAAATTCTCAACAATTACATTCTAATGGGGTTTTAATCTTGATGGCAAGAATAAGTACACAACAATAATTTATCGGTGATAGCATGATACACTCCAATTTCAGATTCTATGTGAACGAGAATACTCTCCGATTCCATGTGAAAGAGAAAAAAGGATATCGTGAATGGCTTCAGGCAAATTCTCCCAACAATTCACTGCCAACAAATTCACCCCCAACAATTCATCCACAACAATTCATCGCCATGACAAATTCATCTCATGGAAAATTTACCAGTAGCAATATGATATGAATTGTTGGTAGTGAATTTTCCACGGTTGGCGAGGAATTGTTAGAAGTGAATTTGATGGCGGTGAATTTTCTTAGAGTCATCATAAACACTTACCTACAACAGAATGCTTCTAACCAATCGAACCAGGACCCCTCCCTGACATAAACAGATATACTAATACAAGAATTCCATGGATTGGATGAAGCTTCCCCTAGTCCAAGCTTCTCAGTTATTTTCTTTGCATAGAATTGTCGCCATCGCTGGAACTAAAATCAGATTCGCTGTGAATATAGGACCCATTTTGATTTCAGCATTTATGGGCAAGAACTCATGGTGATTGGGCCAACAACTCTTGTTCAACACTATTGATTGTAAGACCAGAATTTGCGTAGAAAGAATCACGAGGAAAGAATTTTTTAACAGATACAGATTATTAAATACGTAAGGCGTGATGTAAGAGAAGAATGAATCAAACGAGATGGGAAAATCTGATTTGTCTGCCGTCTTATATGGGTCAAACTGATCTAATTGCCGTCTGAATTGTCTTATTCAATCATCTATTTTAGTCGTTCTAATTTCATCGTACATATATTAAAATTGTGGAAATTGTCTTTATTATAGTTTCTCTAGTTTTCTCTAATATTTTAATATTATGAATATTGTCATGGTCAATCATTTTTTTTTACTACTTCTAATTGTAATAATGGATATCGTCTTATTAGGCGGCCCAAGTCTCTATTAATGTGTTCACCTGCTGATTAAATAATATTTTAAAGTATGATTAGCTGAAAACTTCCATATCGTTAGTTAACAACAATTGTTTAATTTTTTTTTGAATGTTTTGTTTTGGTACAGAATTGAAGAGCATAAAACACCCTTCTTGTAAAATTACAAGGTCTATTTTGATTAGGTTATCGAGTATGAGTGATTAGTGTATAAGTGGTACATTTTAGTATAAAAGATGATCTTTTTATCTCAATATATTTAAATCTTCAAGAATGCTGATTGTTTAGATTATTGAATCTAAATTTTAACTTTAATTTATCTTCTATGTCTAATCATGATTTCTATTTAGTTATCAATCTCTAATTTGATGATGGTTTTATTGGTTTTTATATCATTATGCTTAAATTTTTCTAATGCTAAAATTTATTATTTTATGAAGTCCACTTTCTCAAGGTTTGGTTTGGTCATTTCTTCATGATTTTATCTACCAACTTTTACAAACCCATAAGTGTTTTTCAATTTGCTTTCTTTATGGATTTTCCTCTAGTCAAACTTAGTAGGATTGGTTTTATTGTTTTGGATTAATTCTTTGAGTTCAACTTCTTTTGAAATACTTTATTAACTATTAAGGTTGTGGTCTAATGGAGGCGGCTTCCTAAAATATTTCAACATGAGTTGTTGAGAATTTTTAGGAGTATTTTCACAAGCAAGTGGTCTCATATATTTATAATAATGAGAAAACTTTTAAAAACTAGGAAATTGGTCATCCCAAGATTATTTTTGCAACAACTAATATTTAAAAATTATTGAGTTATTTTTAGAAATATTTAATGCTAAAAATCATAAATGCATGACATGTGGCAACAAAATCTCCTAAGTTGGTGGAGGAAAATTTTAGCCCCACCATAAAGGCACAACTAAAAATTATCAGGGGCTACTATTTTCAAGGAAAAGATTCTAACTTATCATATAGTAAATACTTTCTGAATCTCATGAGACCTCTCATTCCATTAAAATAGATCTTGAAGACCCCTCCATAGGACTACATCATGAGAGTCTTCTATGCTTGAAGCTCTAGACTTAATGCCCTATTAAATTCATTGTTTTTGTGTGTAGAATATTCACCTTGTAGGTCCCATTAGTCGGCCATATACTTATTAGATGTCAAAGATCTTTCCCTATAATGGTAACTTTCATTTAGACTTTCATATGTTGGGGAAACTTATGTACTCTTTTGATATGTAAAATTATCATAGATCCAAAATTAGCATAACTAAATCTGTTGAGTAGTTTTTACTTTGATTCTAGTTTATGGTAGGTGTAATTTGAGATAACTTTTGTACTTCAAGCAATTCTTATGGAAATTAATAATTCCAAAATAACTTTGATAGGATGGTGATGAATAAATTCAATCTTGTGTTGCAAGCCTAAACACTTAGACATATAATTGATTTATATTATCTAATGTGTTGAGTTTCACATACTAGCTACCATATTTAGCTTCTAAATTTGATGATTTACTCTACCTATTAGGTAAAGTATTTATGATATCTCTTTGAAATTTTCCTTCAACTATAAATCCTACTTTATTCTAATAAAATTATATATATATATATATATATATATATATATATATATAAAATTGATACCCAAAAATTTCCCTTCATGTGGTATAGTCAACCTAAAAAATTCATTGCATCTTATAGCTAAACTACGTCAATAACGCCATACAACCATCAAATTTAGGCCCTAGCCATATTAATGAGCATTCTTGTTTAGGATTTTAATCATCATTACTTTTTTTGTTTTAAATTTGGAAATCTTGGGATTTTAATATGATGTGATATATCAAGATCCTAACACAATACATTCCTTTCTTGAGAACATTAATGGATTATTAGGTAGGTGTGACTATTATTATCATTATTTGTAGAATGTTAGTTGATGTTAATAATAAACTGCAAGCCCTTATAGAATTTTTGGCTGCTAATTGTATGTGTTTTTTCTTTTTTGCAACTTTCCTACCTTGGACAGGGTTACAGAGCCCTTCAAAATTGGTTGTAATGGGTTTCGGTGCCCCATCAAAACCTACTTTACCTCTGTAGACACCTAAATTTGGACACTTCATTTATCCAAATTTATCCATTTTCATCTAAGCATCCCCTTATTTGCATTAATTATATAATATCACTATTATTTAATTAATATCCTTAATTCTGCCAAACCCCTAAGGTATCTAGTTAAATAATTAAATACCTTCCCCCTTTCATCAAATGAATTAAATAAATATGACATTTATTTAATTCCTCATATGTCACATCCTCCATCATTTTTATCTACTCTTAATCCATCTTCTAATCTCATCATAAGGATTTGCACATGCCTAATCCTTGATTAGGATGTGTCACATCCTCCAACTTTTGCAGGTTGGCCTCTATTCTCTCTTAGCCACCTAACCCTCCTTTAATCCTTCACTAACTAGCCTAATCAACCTCTCAAGAAATTTTTAATTTCTTTTATCCTTCTAAGAAATATTAAATTCATTTTTCTCTTCCCCATGTGATCTTTGACTTGTCACATCAAATCACATGTGAAATCTAACTTGCCTTAAACATGTCATTAATTAGTCTAATCAAGTACTTTCACAACCTTAATCACTGAATTAAGTCAACCCTATTAAATGTAAGTTCTCCTTTTGAGAAGACACTTCATTCCCCATGTGAATTTTTAATTCACATTTAATCCTCCAATGCATTCCTTGGAATTTAAAAGTCCTTCTCATCCCCATGAGAATATTTGAGGAATTTTTAATTATCCACATGTCCTCTCACCCACATGGGGACAAGTACCTCCTTTATGAGGAGATCTTGTCTCAATCCCAAAGTACTATGTACCACCTCCATATCATGTACTATCCTTCCACCTCATGTACACATCACCCTTTTTAGGCCATATCACATGCCACATGTCAAGATGTGAGGGGTTTGTGAGTTCTCAACTCACCTTAGCCCTATATCTTGATCTTGGTGGGTCAATCTTGACTGTCCATTTCTCTAGAGAATTCTAAATTCTCTATAAATACCCCCTTTTTCTCTCATTTTGGGAAATTTCTCAATCCATACTTAGCCATTTTTCATGTTCGCATCCACTTTCATCCATTTTCAATCCATCTTATAGCTTGCATCTCTTGCCATCCAAGGAACATACAACACCGAAGATCGAATGGCCAACCAAAGGATCGATTCGAGACAAGGTAAAATGTTTCATTTTGTTGTCTTTATTTTGCATTGAATCCAACTAGGCTAATCTTGAGGTGTAGAGTGTTTTTAGTGTTATTTGTTTTCTCTTGTTTTTTGTTCGTATTCTACAAAATTCACCCTATCACATTTCTGGCACGCCCGGTGGGACCCACAAACGGGTCTCTTGCTTTCACATTTGCTATTTTTTTGATTTTTTAAACAAGTTACAAAGGGGGGAGACCAGAGGGGGATTTGACCATTCTGGGGCGACGACAGGGGTGGACTGACCTTTCCCAGGGGGACCTGCCCTCCACAGACCTCAAAAGTTGTTTTTGGAAAAATTTCCTGAGAGCCGGACTGACAATGGCGGTTCCCTAGACAGTATTTTTTAAAAGGTAAAATTTCACTTCTCAACAATCTTTTTGGCTCTTTAAGGGTTTTTAACCCCTAATTTAGGAACATAGTTTAACTAGGAGGTGTCAATCAACCTTGTTTGTCGTGTTTTTGGGTGAGCTATTTGACGTATCCAATCCCATTGCGCCGTTCGGTGATCCTGGGTGATGAGAAATCATAGCTTACCATGTCCTTTGAGTCCACCCCTTTTATTTTTCTTAGCGAGACCTGCTTGGGGATTTCATCATCCCAAGGGACAATTCCAACCACGCGTATTGATGGGGTATATAAAGGAGGGAGAGTGAATGTTGTACCTCAATCCAACCGCGTTGTAATTGGCGAAGCATTGGGATGATGTGAAGAGTTGGTTCGAGCCTTTAAGGTTCTCGACTCATGCTTGTAATGGGTTGGTTTTTACGGTTTGGGCCTCACATATCGAGTGTATATCAAGGACTCCCTAGTAACCATGTCCATCCTAGATTAGAAGACTTTGTTGGCCTTACCCTCTCTACTAGACTTAGGTCTGTATTGTCGGATTTGTCTTTTTTTTTGTGCGAAACCAATGATTGTCTGATTCAGCCAAATCTGTTTCTTTCATGATTGTTGTGTTTTTAGTCCTTTGCCTTAGTCTTTTTTGTCAAAAGTCAAGTTAAACTTGTAGACAACCAGATTTTCCCTAACAGACAACCGGACCTGACCTCTGCACAGTCAGATTTGTCCTCCTCTGTAAAAAATTTTGCTCCTTGGGCGAACCTGACCTATCCAGGGGAAAACTTGACCTATAAACCAGTCCTTTGGAGCCTGTTTTAACAAAATTTGACCAACTTTTGCTCCTTGGGCGGACTTGACCCATCCAGGGGCGGACCTGACCTATTAAACCAGTCCTTTGGAGCCTGTTTTAACAAAATTTGACCAACTTTTGCTCCTTGGGCGGACCTGACCCATCCATGGGCGGACCTAACCTTTGACCCACCCCTTTCAGGCATGTTTTGACCAAATTTGACTAAATTTTGCTCCTTGAGTGGACCTAATCCATCCATGGGCGGACCTGACCTTTGACCCACCCCTTTCAAGCCTATTTTGACCAAATTTGA
>VDFB02207735.1:0-12447 GCA_007258455.2 Sequoia sempervirens | reverse complement strand
GTCTCACCTTGTGAATGATCCATTGATATGTTACCTTGATTAATAAGGTCTTGGATGAGGTTCTTGAGTGTCCAACATGATGATGTTTTATGTCTTTTTCCATGATGGTATTCACATAATTCATTTTCATTCCACCAATTTGGTTTAACCAATGGTGGTTCGTATGTTTTTAGGTTTGGAAGTTGAATGATGTTTGACTGTAAAATTTTCTTCAAAATTGACTCAATGGGTTCCACTAAGGGTGTGTATGTTCTTTTGGGAATGTTCACTCATGAGGGACCTCTGCATTGTTGCCTATTTTGGACTACATTTATTGTCTGATCATGGCTAGATGTTGGTGTGATGTGGATGGACCTTTAAGGTGAATGGTGGGGTGGAATTTGTTCACCACTTTAGGTTCCACTACCCCATAATTGGTGACATTCTTATTTTGAGACCAAAACTTTCCTTTGTCACTAAGAGTGTTTGGGATTTCTTTGAAAATTTTGACTAGTCCTTTTTCCACAAGAGATTTCTCAATAAAGACCCCTTTTTCAATGACATCCTCAAAGGCGGTGCAACATTGGATTTGAATTTAAATCATCAATTCTACATTAATGATTTATATAGAAATGGGAACCAACTATTTTTTGGGTATGTGACAAGGACATTTGCTAGACATGCTTCACCATCTTTGATAGAATGATGTGAGTGACTCCCCCTCTTTTTGTTTGGTCATGAAAAATTTTTCTAGGGTCATTTCACTTTCTATTTTGTAGGAAAAGTGTGTAATGAACATGTCAGCCAATTCACCCCATGTTCGTATCCCAGAAGGAAGGCGTGCAAACCATTCTAGAGCCTACCCTAAAGGGCTTCGTCAAAATATTCTCATCAAATATGTGGGCTCAAAAGCAATGTCCATACATGTCATGTTAAACTATCATATGTGTTCAACTAGATCCCATTTCCCTTTGTACTTGTTAAAATTTGGAGCATTGAAGTGTGGGGGGAAAAGTGGCACGTATATACTTCTAATCGAAAGGATAATGCCACAATTCCTCCATTGAGTATGTCTTCTTGGTTGTCCCCAATTGTATGTTCACCATTTCTTGTTTTATTGCTTGCATCTATTGCATCAAGGCATCAACAGGGGATGGTGTCATGTTGGGTTGACTTTGCATAAGGGGATTGGTATTGATGTTAAAAGTGTTGAGATGATTATATGATGAGTTGGACACTAATGTCTGATTTGGATATGAACTCTTTTACAAAGTATTTTGATTACCTTGTTGATAGTGGGATGCAAACATGGTATTGGTATTGGTTTGATTTTATGGCATGGAATTGGTGTTTGGTGTGACGTGTTGTTGCGATGGAAGGGGGTTGGTGTTTAAGTTGGTCCCAAAGGCCACTGTGGTATTAGGTGTAGTGTTGACCATTTGGGTTTGCACCTGTAGTGTAGGAAATTGTATCCCTTTACATTTTCACACTTTTTTGGGCCCTCCGTTGCTAAATTTGAGCTTCTTTTGGTCCTATTTTGCATCCACAAGCCTAATTAAATGCATCTTTTTGAGGATAATCTTGACATTTATCAAATGAAAAATCATAATTAATGTTTTTGGGTGATGTGTTCTAGATCTAGTGATTTGGGACTCATACACCACCTTCGGCATATGGGTCCCACCTAGGTTTCGGGGCCTAACCCTGAACATTGCATTGAACTTAGCATTTCTTGAAATTTGTGTCCCAAGTTTAAGTCATTGGGACTCATAGGCCACCTTGGTTATATGAGTCTTGCTTTAGCCTTGACATATTTTGAATTCAATTCTTGGTTGGATTTTATTCTCCTTGATCTGATGTCGGCTTGTAATGTTGTAATTTTAGAAAATTTGGCATAAACAAGTATAAATACAAGATTATTTCACATAGTTTCACCTAGAAGTTTCATGCAAGAATTCCTATAAAAAGTTAATGAGATCAAGAGCATTCAAGAGCAAGTTATCAAGCATTTGGAGTAATATTCAATATTCAAGCATCATGTGTGTTTTTGAGCTAACATTTGTGATGTAGGCTTTCATGATTCAAGAATGCATTCAAAGACAAGATCCACATCCATTGGAGCCATTTCAAATAAGATTTTAGCCTTTATTCAGGGTTTGGTGAGTTGCAACATTACATTTTTTCATTCATCATTCCTTCATGTTTTTCTTTATCATTTTAAGGCTTGATTACCAAAATAGGGTTTGACCAAGGAAAACCCCTATCTACTAACAAATCGACATTTTTCTCCCTTCATGTGTGATGGCAGATCTAGGTGATTTGGAGCTTGACGATCCTTTGAAGACAAAGTTGAAAGATTGAAGAAAGTTTTCAAAGTTGTCAAGAAGTTGTTATCTCCACAGAAACTCACCTACATGACAAAATTCAAACTTTTGGACTAAGAGATCAAACAAGATAAAATATATAGAGGATCACTAGAGGATTAAAAAGTTTTAGTCAAACCCTAATATTAGGACTAAATCACCACCTTGGGCATATGAGTCCCAATATACCCCTTTTCAATAGTTTTTTGTAGATCTTGATTTGCCAACAATAGATTCCAGATTCAACACAAAAACCCTAACTGGGACTAAATCACCTAGTCTAGCGTATGAGTCCCAATACACATCAAAAATATCAAATTTCAGGGTTTTTCAGATCTTGTTTAGTCATCTCCAATCCTCCAGGTACTTTTCTATATCTTTTTGTTTAGTGATCTAGTTTCGTATTATAAGTTTCTAGGGTTTAGTGTATTCATGTTGGCATTTATCCTTAGAAGCTTCATTTAATGGTGAAACCCCTCTTTAATCACACCTAAGGAAACCACCCCCCATATATTCCTTCCCTCAATTGAGTCACTTGGTTGAGGGATCTTGGTTTTCTAATGAATTGAGAGTGAAATAGGTCCCCTAATTGTTCCATCTGCTAAAAGGTGGAACATCCTATTTCCTATCATTTCATTTTGGTGAACCTGACCTTCAAACCCTTTATTTCTAATTTGGAGTATATTAAAGTCCTAGATCTAGTTTACATTAGCTTTGCATTAGATCTTGCATTAGTTAATTTTCATTTAGGGCTTCTAAATCTTGCATTAGTGAAAAGTGCATATAGGTTGCATTTTTGCATTTTGCATCTTTTAATTTTACTGAAAATATGTAATTAAAAATCGTCAAAACTACATACAAGTTAGAGACCTTAGAATCAACTCAAAATTTGCTAAATTTGGTGTAAAAACCCTAATTTAGGACTCATTCTCCCACCTAGGTGATTTAGTCCCTATACAGGTCTTTTTCCCTAATTTCTGGGAATTTTGTGTTGACTATTTTTCACTATTTTCTTCTTGAATCTACCTTTAAAACCTAAATAAATCAATCCATTCACCCATCGGGCTATTCGCGATTCCATCCCAAAACCGTGCTCTGCGCCACGCCCCATGCCTGCCGCTGGAGCGTCCTGCCTTCAGCTCTCCATCCGTGCCCTCGGTCTGGCTTTCAGGCGTTCAATCGCGCCTGCGTTTCGCCATCCTGGTTCCGGTCTCCTCCGGTTTTGATGGCCCACCCAGCTAGCTCCCCACTGGTCCTCTTGTCCCTTTGAAACCATTGCTTCCAGCCATTGTCCCACTCCCTGCCAATCCTCAACCACGGTTCCTATGGATGTTGACATCATTGGAGAAGATGATGACAACATGAAAAACTTCATAAATGATTGCCTTAACAACCTTGAGACTAATGCATCCTTTTATCCTTCTATGAAACAACCAACACAACTTGAGATGGTTGGTCTTTTACATCTAATCAATTAAACATTCAACCATCCTATGTTAACAAAGTAACCAAAACATCAATCAACCTAGAAGAGACATATGGAAAAGGATTCAAGATCTTAAGTAAACAAGGATGCGATACAACAAGAGAACATGAAATTCATCAAATTTTAGAGAAAATACCAATTGAAGATACCAAAGGGATAGGATATCAAGATCCTCCTCCCAACATAAGTATCCTCCTTCCTAAAGAGAAACCAATGCCTCATAACAATGATAAGGATAATAGGATCATCTTAGGTCCTCCTCCTCAACATCTAACTCAACAAGTTGGCAAATCTAACAAGAAACAAAAGCTTTACAAATTTAAAGATTTATCATTCCTACAAAATCTAACACAAATTGAATGGAAACTGGAAGAACTTGTTAATAGAGGTTGGATTGCAATGCCACCTCTTTCCAGAACCAACAAACCTAAAAACAACAATTATTGTGCATATCATATAACTCATGGGCATCTCATTGATGAATGTCATACTTTAAGAAGGATCCTTGAAAAACTTGATATGATAGAAATAGTCCCTTAAAAGGGGTCCCTTCCACTCCTTGTCATGTAATAGTTGTAGGATCATAACATTCTCACAATTACATGCCTTATATTCATTGCAAATCATTTCAAAATGCAAGGAGCTCTTTCTCATCACCTACCTTAGCTCATTCTTGTCTTGCACACAGTGGGGATAAGAATTAGATAGCATTGTCCTAGTTCTAGCAATATTTGATGTTGTCCCTTTGGCTAGTTGTCTGCATTCCTCATACGATGAACAAGATTGGGATGCCGATGATCTACTATAGGTTGACTCACACATGCCTTACTAGTCTTTCCTTTGTTTTCTTTTTCATGTTTCTTTATGTGATTGCATGTGTGTAATGTCATCTCCCCCATACCATTATGTTTGATGTATCTCTCTCTTTGTGACATTCCTCTATTTGTATCTACATTCTTCTATATGTCATGAAAATTTTACCCTTTTGTCTTGTGTTTTCCTTTTGGGGATGATGCAAGGCATCGAGACATTCAGGTCTCTTCCATGTTGACCCAAAAGATTTTCCTTTGACCCAAAAGAGTTGTTGACATGTGTTTGTAGGAAGGCCCTGGTAGTTTGATAGGTCGGCAATGTCTAATAGGAGACAAAACACTTATACCATTGAAAAGTATGGGAAGACATTCATATTAACTCCATTGGTTGAGGAGACAAAAGAACAAGGTGAGATAATCATGATAGGGAGAAAAGAGTTTGTAAACATTGAGGAAGGTAAGAATAAGGTGTTAGCAACCATTTCAAGGCTTGACAGTGATGGAATAGTGAAAAAAGGAAAAAAAAGCAATGTACAGATAGTTGTGAAGAAGAATGCTTTCATGTGGAAGAGGAAAGTGGATGGAAATGTGTCTCTGATTGATATAGTGCAACATAAGAGTGAAAATCCTATGGAAATAAAATAAGTGAATGAAGGGATTTTCGTAGGGAAAATCGTGTGTCCTATAGCAGCAAAGCAAGTGAAAGGGCAGACAAAGGTTGATGCCATAGAGGTTTGTGAGGATAATGGGACAGTGAAAAAGTTGTTTGCAAGTCTGACAGAGATGTCAAAGTGTGATGGTACAATTGATAGAGGAAAAGGTGTAGTTAATAAGGGAATTGGATAGAGATCCAAGCAAGAAGCAAAGAGGGAAGTGATGACAATTGATAGATGGTTTAGTACATAGATAAAAGAGAGTGTGACATCAAAATTTGATGGTGGAAAAGATAAGGAACACCCCACAGAGCAATATGTACAGTTGGAGCATGAAACAAGTGATGACATGGACAAGAATGCCAAGGAAAGTGAAGAAAAAAGGAAAGGTGAACCTATTGAAGAAAAAAATGAAGGTCAGAGGCATGAAGAGCACAAGGGAGGACAAGTTACATCAATCTTTCCAAGAGACTTGGAAAATTTACAAGTTGGGGTGTATGGTGCAGGAGCACCTTTGATCAAAAATTGTCAATCAAGTATGATATTGTGTAGGCTTTAGGATTTTGGAGATTTATGCATTAAATAAGGTCACATGGACCATTTTATATTGTAAAGAGTCATTTTATATGGTTACTAGGTGTTTAGAAGGTCTAGTTTGCAAAAAGTGCAAAATATTGAAAAGTTGTAAAGTTGCTAAAAAGTTGCAAAAAACAAATTTGTGAGGAAGGCCAATGGTTGGCAATTCAAAAGTCAATTTTTTAGTGTTGGGACAGTTAGTTTAGGAGGGAAAATACATATATATGATCTAAGGCCTTAATGGATGATTGATTTTTGAAGATTTGAAGTGGAACTAATAAAGAAAAGCCTATTATTTTTTAGTTTTCCTATTTTTCTTTGCTTTCCCAATCATTGTATGGACTAGTACTATATTGAATAGGTTGAAAGCGGTTGGAATTGATTTAAAATCAGTGTTGAAAGAATTCTTGTTTTTGTAGAGTGGAATTTCATTAAGAAATAAATTTTATAGACTCAATTTTCTGTACTGAGTCTAAAAACAAAGTCCTTTAAGGGTTTGTTGTTTGAAATTAGGAAATGAGCCCATTCCACCTTCTGTAAGTTTTGTGCCTTAGTGGAATGGGTAGTTTTTGGTAGGAATAAATGTTGGGAATGTTTGAGAGTGTAGGGGATGTTGGAATCAAGGAACACTGAGAGGGGGGGGTGAATCGGTGCTTTGCAAAATTTAACTTTATTAACTTGATCTTTAAACCACTTATAGCATTGAACCAAAAGAAAGATGCAAGAACAAAAAGTAGTCAACCAAAAAACCATAACACAAGGATTTTTTTATTTGGAAACCTTGTTAGGGGAAAAACCATGATGGAGGTTAATCCACAAGATTATACTTTGTTAAAAGTATTGTAAATGGGGAATGCACATGCATTCAGGCACACTGCCTAGAGCTCACTGCTGAAAGACAAAAGGATTGCTGCCCAAAAGAAGACTCACTGTCTTACAATCACATTCAGATTACATTTGGAAGATTTTGAACTAAGAAAATAACATCTTCTAATGCCTGATTATAGTTCTGGTTAAGCACATAAACACTTTCATCTGCTCACTCTTCTTCACACTTTACTTTTTCCTTTGAAAGATTAGAACATTATTCACACACAACACTCAAAATACATCGCACACCACACCATCAAATGATATAAACAATCTATCATATATATATGCAACTAAGGATAACATCAACTACATGTCGGCCCAACAAAATATAAAATGTGTACAAACTGTCATTGATCCACTTAAACAATTTATCAATAGCCAGACAAACAATGTCATCAAACATAATGGAGGATGACCCCAAAAAAAACATGCTCTGAAATATACCGGCTTGCCTTTAAATTGTAACGCCGAGATCTGCCACTATCTCATCACCTGGCTGGCCGATCGCGGAAAACATGAACACGCCAGAAAATCACCGTTAATCTTGAACGATTAATGCTGACTACAACCGCAGTTCGGGGCGATCTAGAAACATTCATCGCGAATCACCCGCAGGAAATCCAGAGCCTCAGGTACTAGAATCATCACATCTTCTTTAAGGGAACAGCGAAATTTTAAAACAACGAGAACAAGCTATTTAGGAACATGGAATGCTCACCATCAATCAAATCTTCATGCGAACCTCTAAAACTTTATGTGGATAAACTAGATATACTTGTCAACAAACCCTTTAATCCACAACCTCTTATCATCAATATACTGAGCTAGCCACCATACTGAACTTCAATGCATCACCAAAAACCTGCAACTTATTTTATTACAATTTTCTCAATATCCTCGACATATACAACCTTAAAGACATTAATGGAAATAGTGTTGACATCAATGACAACCACATATCAGCAATATCCAACAATATCCCACTTTGGAATTTATGGCAACACATGATGTGAAAAACACCATCAATGATACTTTCTCTTCCTTAGATTTTGACTCTTTTCTCCTTAACTCTTTCACAGTTTTTCACATGACTCTTCTCCCCCTTTGACATCAATGACAAAGATGCACATTATCTTTCTCCACACAAGATTTGAACCACATTTCTAAACATTTTACTACTTCCCCTAAGTAGCAACCACCACAACATCAATTCGGATCACAAGATATGACTATGAAATGCATAGACTGCTGCAAGTCAATGCACCTTAATTCTGATTAGGAGGGGTAATCACCCCTAGCTTCCCTCTGAGATACTCAAAAGAATCCTTAGGAAAGGGCTTCGTAAAGATATCTGTAATCTATTCCTTAGTGGGCACATACTCCAATATGACTTCCTTTTCACTCACATTCTCTCTCAAAAAGTGAAACTTGATAGATATATGCTTGTTCTTTGAATACAGCGCTAGATTCTTAGAAATTTTAATTGCACTTGAGTTATCATAGAATATAGCAATTGGTTCATCATACACAACTCTAATGTCTTTCAACATCTACTTCATCCACAATAATTGAGTACAATTGTTAGTAGCAGTAATGTATTTTTCCTCTGTAGTAGATAAAGAAATGGTATTATGCTTCTTACTTAACCATGAAATCAGCTTTTTTTCCAAGGAAAATGCACCACCACTAGCACTCTTTTTTTCATTCACATCTCCTACCCAATAGAAGCATTGTGGTAAAATCTACCTTTCCAATGGAGTCTATCTTCTTTAGGATGCACCATAGGCCAAAATCAATTGTCCCCTTCAAGAGTACCTAAAGGCTCACTCTTCTGGCTGTCACATGGGGTTCCTTGGGATGCAGCGGGGAATCTTACAATAAATGCATACGTAGGCGAACACAGAATAATGAGTCTCTGGTTTGAGTCAAAATGGGGTAATCAGCCAATCATGGATCTGTATCCTGAGTTTGATTTTTGGGAGGAATCATCTATCTTTTCAGCTTACATCCAGTGTCATAGGTGTACTTATTTGGATTTAGATCTTCCATGCCAAAATTCTTTTTGCTTGAATTCTTTTACATACTTGGACACAAGATATAAGAATCCCTTTATCCCTAGCCCGAGTAATTTTATTACCAAAAATAATTTCATCTCTCCAATCATAGACATCTCAAACTCACTCTACATCTCATCAAAAAACTTCATGCACAAACCATCATCTCCTCCAAAAATGATATCATCAATAAAGACTTCAACAATCAAATATTTATTATGATCAATCTTAAAATACAAATTACTATCAGCAATACCTTTATTAAATCCAAGCTTCAACAAATACTTGTCCAATCTGGCATACCATTCTCTTGGGGCTTGCTTAAGTCCACACAATGCTTTCTTCAACCGAAAAACCATATCTCCCTGATCAGTTAATTGAAATCCATCAGGTTGCTTAATATACACTTCTTCTTCCAGTTTACCATTTAGAAATGCTGACTTGAAATCCATCTAATAAACCTTGAAGTTTTTGTAAGTAGAATAAGAAAGAAATAGCCTCACAGCTTCAATCCTAGCAACAGGAGCAAAAGTTTCTTCAAAGTCAATTCCTTCCATTGGAGAATATCCTTTACACACTAGTCTTGCTTTGTTTCTAACAACTTCACTTTGCTCAATCAGTTTGTTTTGAAAGACCGATTTAGTTCCAATTACACTTTTGTCCTTAGGTCTAGTTACAAGAATCCATGTATCATTCTTCTCAATTTGTAGTAGTTCTTATTTCATTGCTTCCACCCAATGTTCATCTTTGCATGCTTCGCTAACACTATTAGGCTCAGTCTTTGATATCAAATAGTATTCTTTTGCAATTCTTCTCCTAGTTTGAACACCTTTGTTCTTATCGCCTATAATCCAATCTTATGAGTGATTTAGTCTTATATACCTTGGAGTCTTAGGGTGCTCTTGAACTTCAGGATTTTTTGATCTCACTTCTGCACTTTCAATAGTTTGTTCCTCTTGATTTTCCTGATTCATCAGAATGATTTGAACTTGATTTAGACTCTGAACTTTCTTTCCTTTATCTGAACTATCATTCTGATAATCTAAATCATATTCGTAGGTTCTGGATGGTCTAACTGTGTCTTCATCAACCTTGACATTAGCACTTTAAATTACTTTCCTCAATCTCTTATTATAGCAGCGGTAGGATTTACTTTTAGTAGAATAACCAAGAAAGATTCCTTCATCACTTCTAGCATCATAAGGAGTCTTAATGGTATCACCTTTGATATGTACCCAACTAAGAGTGTAAATGATAGTACTCACAGCTTCTCTCCAACAAATATGTAGAACATTTCCTTCCAGCATCATGGTTCTAGCAACTTCTTGAATTGTCTTGTTCTTGCTTTCCAAAACTCCATTTTGTTGAGGGGTCCATGGGGTAGATAATTGTCTCTTTATCCCATTCTCTTCACATAAAGAATTAAACTCACCAAAAGTGAATTCACCACCTCTATCTGATCTCAGACATTTAATCTTCAGACCTATCTCTATCTCAGCCATAGCCTTAAAAATCTTGAATTTCTCTAGAGCTTCATATTTTTCCCTTAAGGAAGTAACCCACATCAATCTAGAATAATCATCAATAAGTAACATGAAATTCATGTCTCCTTGTAAACTTCTAACTCAATAAGGACCACACAAGTCAGCATGCACAAGCTCCAACACTTCATTTGAAAAAAAATGTTTTCTTTGGAAAGAAACTCTAGTTTGCTTCCCTAACTGACATTCCTTGCATATAGTATAAGTAGTTTTTATCAACTTAGGAAGATCTCTCACTACTTGAGTAGAACTTATATTGATAATATTGTCAAAGTTTACATAAAACAATCTCCTCTTCCACAACCAACTTTCATCAACTTGAGCAATCAAACAAATTTTACTAGTAGCACTTGGGTGAAGATGTTACCTTTTGTTTTGTACCCGGATGTAATCCCTGTTTATGTAGAAATCCCCAATGTTCACGCTTTCCTTCATGAATTAGAATTTGTATCCTTGTCCCGATCATCATCCAGCAAGGTGTAGCCAGAATCCACTTCCACATATAGGACATCATCCGATTATGCCTTTACCAACATCCAAAGAGGAAATGGATCCTCACCGCACATATTACGCCGACTTTGTCATCACTAAAATCACCCCAGCACCACCATCATAATTTTCCAAGCTCACAAATTTACTTTTGCTATCACCTATCATGTGGTAAAGGCATCCACTATAATCACCCATTCATCTTTTTCTTCAACTTTGAGCTAAGGCTTTTCTCCTTTCTCCTTATCGAAGACAGCAGCGTAAAAGCTGATCTCCGACTTTAGATAGTTCATCGCTATCGAGGCCTAATATTGAACTTCTCCTTATATTCATTTGCAGTAGCTAGTTCATCCCTAAGAATAACAATCTATCTTTAAAGCTCTTCTTCATTGTTTCTAGATTGTTGCAATTCAAGTTGTAGTTGATTGAATCCTTCATTAATTTTGTTGCATTCATCAAATCTTTCTTTTCAGGACTGAGTAAGATTCTCTTCATTCTTCTTTTTCTCTTCAATCTCCTTGGTCATCCTCATCACAATAGATTCCATTTCATGCTTTAGGACAACATTATCTCTAGTGAGCTTTTCACATTATTCTGTCTTTTCCTTCAAGGCTTGACGTAGGTGTTCATCTTCCATGATTTTACTCTGTTTTTGCTTGAGCTAATCATAGAGATCCTTTCTCTTTTCCTTGGACTTATTGATTTAATCTTTCAATTATTGAATGAATTTCTCAGCATTCATGAGGCTTGCTTGCAATTCCCGAACTTTAGATTTGGACTGCTCAAGATCATCTAGTGCCACCAAAATTTGTTGATGAAGATTTCTAGAATCCATTGAATCACCTTCTCGGATCTTCCCCAATCTATTAAACTTCTTCTGAGGAACTAGGCTCTGATACCAATTGTTGGAATCAAGGAACTCTAAGAGGGGGGGTGAATTAGTGTTCTGCAAAATTTAACTTTATTAACTTGATCTTTAAACCACTTATAACATTGAACCAAAAGAAAGATGCAAGAACACAAAGTAGTCAACCACAACACCATAACACAAGGATTTTTTACATGGAAACCTTGTTAGGGGAAAAACCACGGTGGAGGTTAATCCACAAGATTATCTCTATTAAAAGTGTTACAAATGGGGAATGCACATGCATTCAGGCATGCTGCCTAGAGCTCATTGCTCAAATACAAAAGGCTTACTACCTAAAAGAAGACTCACTGTCTTATAGTCACATTCAAATTACATTCAGAAGATTTTGAATTGAGAGAATAACATCTTCTAATGCTTGATTATAGTTCCGATTAAGCACATAAACAATTTCATCTTCACACTTTACTTCTGCCTTCAAAGATTAGAATAATATTTTCACACAACACTCAACATACATCACACACCACACCATCAAATGGTATAAACAATCGATCATATATATTTGCAACTAAGGATAACATCAGCTACATGTCGACCCAACAAAATATAAAATGTGTACAAAATGTTGGCTCAATCTATAAACAATTATCAATGCGAACCAAACAATGTCTGCCAAAACATAGTAAGGACCCAAAACAACATGCTCAAATATGGAACACCTTCAAAAATTATGCCTCGAAGATCTGCTAC